>JAUPFT010000020.1:14997500-15075000 GCA_036936625.1 Parnassius smintheus behrii | reverse complement strand
GTCATGGTTGAAGCACCAACACCTAAAAATATTATTGAACTGCAGTCGTTCCTAGAGTTAATCAACTATTACAGGAATTTCATAAAAATGCCTCTACTATTCTCAGTCCATTATATGAATTATTAAAAAAAGGAAATAAATGGGAATGGACCGACGTGCACGACACGGCGTTCCAGGATATTAAAAAGCTATTGCTATCCGATCAGGTTCATTTCACATTATGATACGCGGGCTAAGATCATATTAACCGTAGATGCTTCCCCTAGGGGTCTAGGAGCGATTTTGTCGCAAGTAGGGTCTGACGGTATCGAAAAGCCTATATCGTTTGTGTCGCGTACATTAAACTCAGCAGAGAAGCGTTATGCTCAAATAAAAAAGAAGCAATGGCTATTATTTATGGGGTGAGACGGTTCCATTAATATGTGTATGGCCGAAGTGAACCGTTCACATTACGCACGGATCATAAGCCATTCCTTTCTATTTTCGGGTCGCACAAAGACATACCAGAGATGGCGGCAAATAGATTGCAACGCTACGCTTTGTTTCTAAGTAATTATAACTTTAAAATTGAATACGTGCGTAGCGCGGACAATAGTGTGGACTATCTGTCTCGCGCAAGCTTGCCTCGGGAGAAACACGAATGCACGTACACCGAACAGTGTCAGTGCTGCGATTGCGTATACCACCGGGCGACGTATGTTTGTTTCGTAGTAGACGAAGCATGCCCGTTACGTTAGAAAAATTACGCAAAGAAACCAAAGGTGACGTAATATTGCAGTGAGTAATCAAAAACATTCTTAATGGCTGGCTACCGAAAGAAAATGATTTATGTTTAAAGCCGTATCATTTATGTAGATCACAACTATCTTACGAGAATGGATGCGTCATGCGAGGGCTCATGGTCTTCATACCCATAAGTTTGTACCAAACTATTTTGAAAGAGTTGCATACTTCTCATTTAGGGATAGTTAAAAAAATGCAGCAGCTCGTTCAAGATTTTGGTTTCCGGGTATCGATCAATCAATGCTATCTAGCTATCAATGATAGCTCGTACGACGTTTGCATACAATTACGATCTTCACCCGCGCGCGCCCCGTTAGCTCATAGGAAAATAACATCGTTCCCTTTAGACAGAATACACATTGACTTCCTAGGGCCCATAAAAGGTTGTATCTATCTAGTAGTAGTAGATGCTCATACCAAATGGGTTGAAGTGTACAACATGAAAACTGCTAAGCAGGATTCTTGTGGTGCAGCTTCTTCAAGTGCAGCGAATACCACACCGCCAACCCCCACTACTGCCGTTATCGTTGAACATTTCACCGCCGCCTCTTACATCTTCACCCATCAGGCAGTCGCTAGGGGTACCAGAAAGTTCTCCGTATATCGTGCCGCGAAGTTCGGCTACGAGAGCAGAGATATACGAACCTAATGACTCTGTTTTGACAAGGGAGGACAAGAGTGAGAACGACATTCAACAGTCTGATGAGGAGGCTGCAGAGCCTAGTTCCAACGAGTTAAGTGAGGAAGAAGCGATGTAGCATTTAAAAAAAATAATGTATTGTAAATGTTCGTAAATTATTGTTGTTGTATTAGGGGAGGGAATATTGGGTATGTGTACGTGGCTGCGCCCACCACTAATTATTGTGTGAACAATAAAGTGTTAAGCTAGCTAGCGATCGTATCACTTGTCCGTCCCTATATCTAACAGAAACGATGATCCTGCCGCACGGCTTCCACTTCCAGTTAATGGACCAAGGCGTCTTTAAGCGTCTTGTGGTGCCCGAGCCTCACACCAGCTCTGAATTCAAGGTTGCGGATGCCGTCGATGAATGTCTGCAATAGGTTCCCTTCAATGAGCGCAGGTACAGACAGACAGGTATGCTTTTCGCAACGGCTTCTCTATCTCAAGAGCCCAATTTTGCAGGTTTTCGTTGATGCATTGCACGTGATCTTTAAACTGCGACCGAAAGACGTGTTCCAGGTGAGCGTCACCATATCTTGCCGCCAATGCCTCAAGGAGCTGCTTATAAGTCACTTCCTCACCGATAGCTTCCAGAACAGTCAAGGCCTGGTCGCGCAGCTCCAGTGTGAGAGCGGTCATGGCCTGACTTTTATTCCAGCCGTTCGCTTTCATGACAGCTCTGAACTGGCTTTTGTGGGCTGACCAGGAAGAAGTCCCGTCGAACGGTGGCACTTTGAATCCACGTAGCAAAGGTGTTGTAGCTACTACGGGAGCTGTAATTCCACCCCCAAGTTTGAGTCCGTCCAGCGTTTTCTTCACTTGGTTGATTTGGGTTTCAGCTTCCGAGAGGCGGTTGTCATGTTGAGCAACCTTATCCTTCACCTCCCTTATCTCTTTTCCGAAGGTAGCGTGAAGGTTTTTCATGCATCTGCTCTTCCTTATCGCGTTCGAGCTGCGCTTCTAAACGACGGGCCTGTTCCACCTGCCAGTGGGCCTGTTCCTCCTGCCGGTGGGCCCGTTTCTCCTGCCGAAGTGCCTGTTTCTCCTGTCCACTCTGCAGCTGCTCTTCCAATCGACGGACCTATTCCGGATGGACTGTCGGCAAGCCTGCTCCTGCAGCATCACCATCAGAGCACCTAAGTCAGATGCTGCATGTGTGGGAGCTGCTGACGGGCCAGCCTCCGTGGCTGGCAGTTGGCCCTCTGACGTCTGCGGCGTTGCACCACCGAATCTTCTCTGGTCCGCCTCCTGCTGGTGTTGACTTCGGGTACGGATACCCTCTTTGTCTTCCTTGGGTAAAATCAGCATGATTTGATCCCACTTCTGACACCAATTGTTACGAGCTTAGGGTTCGTGACAATAAAAAGAGCCGATTGAATTACCAAAATTGACACTTTAATTACTGAACACCAATTAAAACTTAAATCACACTAATAATTATTCACACTCTACACTTTAGTTCACTTTATTTCACTCTGTAAGCTTCGCTCGTATCGCCAATTTAATACTGCCCCGATCGCGGCCCTCAACGGCTTTAAATAGGCATTTTCCACTGAAACATCCAGAATATTCCAGTAAATACCGGCCCTGACAAACCAGATGCAGACAGTTCGAGTGTGGAGCCTTCTAGAAAGCTTAGCTCCTCCATTCGATACTAGATGGCGCTAGTGGGAGAGTTCTAGAAAAATCTTGACGCTCCTATTTCTGCTGTTTGATACCAGATGGTGCTCATAATCAGTTACCACATACACAAGGCGCTAATTAAAGTGCGCAACAATATGTAACTATAATGTCATTATTTGTATTAAACTGCAACTAAGATTTACATGCATTGTAAGTTATATATAAAAATATATATATTCCAGTTATAATTATTTTTTGATATCTAATCGATAAGTTTTGCTTTGCTTTGTGTATCGTTAATTGCGGTTTTAAAATCAAATTAACATTGTTCCATCTCTATATTATAGATTATATACCTACTTATCAGTAGCACAAAACACTATTACTCCTAACGGAGACTAGTATATAGTGATCTGTGAACAGAGATTAGTAGTCTGTGGTGAGCTTTTGCAAATATTGTTGGCAGCATTGATTTAACGTCAAAATGGAAATGTTATAAATGGCTGCTTTGTGTTCGTCCAGTCTGTAGCGTTATAGTGGTGAATATAAAATAGAATGAAACGCAAAATGTGTGTTGTGATTAATGAAAAAATGCCAGAATAAAGAGGAGTATATTGTTAGATTCATTGAATTGCAATTTAATCTCCTAAAGGAGTCATGTCAGTTGACAAAGCTATAGAAATAAGAGGCAATGAGATCGATAAAATCAAACGTCGTCACAAAACTGACGACATCGTTATTGCAAAGGTGGTAAATAGAGGTGGTGAAGATACAATCCCCTATACTAAAATGGAAGAAGAAGATGAGAGCAATGGAAAGCCTACGGATTTATGTTTGCAGGCGAACACTCATTTGATATCTAGTACAACAAGCAGTTTAGCTGATACTCCCGGTGATTCCGGCGTTTTGTGCCTCGACAGCGAAGCTTCCGAAGCTACGAGTCAAGCGCTCATGACACACAGTCTTGTTGGTGCAGAAGAATTAGCTTGTGACAGTCAATATGATGCGATACCTTCCTGTTCTCAGGACATGATTAAAAGTACTACAAGCAGTATAATGACAAGAAGTGATATAGATAACCAAAATGTGGCTGATGATATTGTTCCTGAATTGCTTGTTGAAGCAAATAAAAAAACACCAGTTTATGAAAACTTGCCTGATGTTGTTCTCAAAGCTTTAGAAAGTGAGAAGGTCAGTACAGAAGAAGTTAGAAAACCAGCTCTCAGAACCAGTGAGCCTAAAAAGTCTCTATCTGAAGATATTGTGTATAGAAGAAAGTGTAGAAAGAAGTCACAAAGTGGGCCTAGTTCACAAAAGAAGCGTGTCTCATTCCATGAAGACATTCTTAACAATACAAAAACGGATAATATTCATATTGAACGTGGTTTCATATCATATAGACCAGACAGTTCTTACTGTGATAGATTTAGGCAAAAGAATATAATTGCAGGTGATAGGTTTTCATGGTGTGCCTCTGGTGATCAAACTCCGAAATTTGCTGCAGATGTTGCTCAACAGACCATGTCAGATATTCTTACATATGGTGATGCTAAACATGATAGAAGTGGAATATTTGAATATTGTCAAGATAATCCAGGAATTCAAGGCACTAACAACAAGGACAAAGACAACAATAATGAAACACAACCAAATGGAAAACTTTATGGTTGCGACTCTAATAGCTCAGATTCAAACTTTAGTTGTGACTCAGAGTCTTCGTCAAGTGATTCATCTTCTTCTCATTCTAATAAAACTGAAACATCACCAGTACATAGAAAATGTGATAAAACACAAAAATCCTACTCATGTGATGAATTCGCTAATAATAATGGACATGTAGCATCTTTCATGAGAAAAACCTACTTTTCTGAAGCTGATATTGATCAAAACCATGACCGGATGAAAAAACCGTTAGAAGTTTCACAAAGCCCAAATACAGTAAAATCTGTCCTAAAAAAAAAACGTTACATAACAACAAATATAGTTGAAGAGAGAAAACAAAATAATAGAGTCTTAAATTTACTTGATGCAAATAACATTATAGATTCTCTGAAAAATTTTTACAAAAATTTCAACTTTAATTTCACTCCAGAAAAAGGCCTTCCAGAAACCAGTTTAGAAATTAACAATGTTGTAGAAGCATTACCTTGTGATGTTAATCAAAACAAAAAACTTTCTAAAAGTCTAGATTCAGGTTTTCAAATTGATGATGAAGAGGACTTTGTTGAAATAAATCTAAACTCACAACCAGATACCGAAAAACATAAAGAAATAATTAATAGTCCAAAAAACACCATTGCTGGTGATAGAACCCCTAATGAAGGCTCTCCACGTCACAAATTGACTTTAAATATGTCAGCACAACATGACAAGAGGCTTGTCAATAAAGCTGAGGCATTCCCACCTTTAGGTAAATATGTTGTTAACTGTGAAAGCACTGTTTACGAACATAAAGGTGTATCATACAGTTATGTCCATGACACTTTTCAGACAGCTTTTGATGCACCCAAAGAAACATTTGTTCCTATCCCTGAGACTACACCAGTAATGGAACTTGTCACAAGTGCTAGTAAGACTGATTTAAATATGAAACAAACTGATGACACATCAAGTAAAACATCCACACCAAAGAGGCAGTTCAATAAAAATGTGCAAGATGAGACTGAACAAAAGAATGGTGTTTCAAAACACTTATCTTCACCAAAGAAACAAAATGTCAATAGATATAGTCGTAAATGTGCATCAACAGTCCAGAAAATACCAGATGATACTACTCAAGCAAATAGTGACAACTGCTCAAATACGGACAATTCTACACTGAAAGGAGCTGATGATTTTAATGAAGAATATTTTGATAGTCCAGCCAATCAAAAATTGCAAACAAACAAGTCTGCTCTGCTCAATAGATACTTGAAAAATGTTTGTCAGAAGAAAGACCTTGAACTCAAAATAAAAAATAATAAGTTCTTTCAATTTAAATTACGTATGGAAAAAGAGTTTCCATGTATTATATTCCCATTTAAAGATGTGTCAGAGACATTTAATATCTCCGCTGAAAAAATGTCACGTCTCATAGACAAAGAAGTGATAGAGAACAAAAGGCTTTCAGTTCGTCTGCTAACAGCTGATGAGCCATCATACTTTGACAGTTTTGAGGACAATGTAGCAATTGAATGCAGTGAGAAACTGAGACTGCAGCTATTTTCCTATCCCAACGAGACCTTGAACAGGGTATGTTAAAATCACAGCTATTTATTTGTTAAAAGTAAAGTGACATACTATATGAGTTCCACTATTGGGCACAGGTCTCATCTTATGCTGCTCCAGTGAACGTTGGAGTACTTCTTTTTTTTATAGAATAAGAGTGACAAACAAGCACAAAGTCCACCTGATGGTAAGTCCTGAAGGCTAGGGCCCATAGACATCTACATTTATCCTTGATTAAGAATCAAAATGTAGATGCGTTGTCACCCCTGAGGAATTCCTTGTTTCCAGTATCATGCTCGTCTCCTATTTCAGTTTCCCCCTGTTGCCTCTTTTGACACTCATGGGATGATATGCGGAATGGATATTCTTACTTTATTTTTTGGGAGTATACTTAGTACAACTCGTGGCACTTAACTCTAGCAGTGGACGAAACGTGGAGGGATAGCTGTAAATGTCATATCAGTATGGGGTACAGAATGTGACCGGAAAGCCAGTCAGCGCGTGCGAATGATACATACAGCCTATCATATGCAATAATGAGTAATACAGCCAATTATGCGCAATAACGGTCACAGCTAGACTTTCATGCCGCGCATTTCAGTTGTATTAATATATTATCTAAAATGTGCATAAACATATTAGTAGTTGTTATATCCAGTAAAACACATTCATAACTTTCATAACTATTTATCACAATCCATGATATATAACAGTAGTATAGTTGTAGCATGAATGGGTCGGCTCGACCGGGGTAGGACCACACTCTAACGGTATACCAGAGTAAAATAGTGGCTTAATGCTGCTGTGTTTTGTATGGTGAGCGTAGAGAACCGGAAACCCTTTTTACTGGAAACGAGGCATTCCATCTTAGTCTTCATGGGTGACAACGGATCTGCATTTTGATTTGTGATTGACGATAGATGTAGATGTCTATGAGCCACAGCAACCACTTACCATCAGGGGGACTGTGTGCCCATTTGTCACCCTATCCTATAAAAAAAGCACTTATGTGACTACACTACTAAATACTGCCTATTTATAGAGAACTAAGCAAAATAAAAATAGTAACTATTCTATTGTCTACTGTGATGAGCTGATGAACTACTGTGAATTTGTGTATTGGCGGCATATGAGTATCCATTGCCTCATTTGTTTTGTGGTTCTCGTAAGCGGCGACTTTAGAGAGTGCCAGGTGTCATAGCCGCCAATAGATGGTGGTGTAGTCATATTTTAAATAGTCAAATACTCATACCAGCTATGGGGGGTAGCGTCAAATGTGATGGAAACACCTGATGGAAAGTGGCTCCTGCGGCCCATCGACACCTGAAACCAACTTCAAATCAAGAAGACTGCAAATGCATTGCCACCTCTGAGGACTAAGATGGAATGCCTCACAGTCTGTAATTATACTGGCTCTCTTTAAAAACTATCTGACACTTCACATGACAATATGCTATTAGTACTCTGTGACCCATTCGTGCTACAAACATAATATAGCTGCAGCGTGGCTCTACCATGTATAATCTACACGTAATATGTGTAGTAAATTATAAAATTAACATAATATGTGAAATAAATATACATTTATTCTTTAAATTACAAACACTGAACCAATTCCGTACGCATCAAAGTTAGAAACTCGTTATTGCTACATTTTCGGGTTGATCAAATTTAAAATAATTTTGAAAGAATTTGGTTATTATAGCAATTCCTCCTCACAATAGCGATGGTAGCGTAATGTTTATACAGTATCCTATGTAATATTTTAAGCTGACCAGGAATATTAGTAATGGTAATATCGTTGCTAGTACTTTTTTTAAAGTAAAAAAATATGGCAGGGTGTGGAACGGGAACTCAAAAGGTTGTGGGTACGAATCCACCGTTTGACTACTGTGGTGAACCACTCCTAACAAGCATTTTATGTTTACCAGGAGTGGTTAAATGGAATATTAGCAATGTTCATAGCATTGCTAGTATTTAAAAAAAAACAGGAAAGGCCCATGTCTAGCTGTGGACTTTTCCAGGCTTTTGAAAAAAAATTAAAACGTCGGCGTCAACGTCGTAGCGCGCCTCCCTCTGAAGTTTTGTTACCCTGTACACTTTATTGAAACGCAGGCATTATTAAGAATTCCGGCAAGAGGCAACTGTGACACATGCTGCTTGCACTGTTGTACGAGGTGTGCTAACAAATATGTGATATATCAGAGCCCATGACAACCTGACGGCATTAATTTTAATTGTGATAAATAAAGATGAACATGGTTCTATTAGAATTATCTTACACAGACTGTGGATACATAATTTTCACTTGTTACACCATGTTGTACAATTTTTTAAATGTATCTGTAAATGTTTCCAAACACCACTGGATCATAGCAATAACTTTGATTCCCATAGCTCATTTGCTATTGCTATCCTAAAAATATTCTAATGTGTTGATTAAAAGATAAAAAATCACAAAAATTTTTTTTAATAATGAAAGTATTTATTTGTTTACCATAAAATTAATGAGTAAATAACATCAATAACATGGAACATTTTTATTACTTATAATAAATTTTACAATCTTCTTAATTATTGGAGATTGTATAGCTAGAGGACTTAATACTCTAATTATTTTTTAAATTGATTGAATTGGAAAATAATTTTTATTGTTTGCTTGATTAGTTGTTTGTGAACACAGACATTTCAAATCTTATTCTGAGAGTTAAATGTATCTTTTAAAAATGTGGTGTTACGGCCTTTCCTGTATGTACATAACTTATGAACAAGCATCTAGGCTCAGCTTAATTATTTGTAGGCCTAGCAAACACTTGTTCTGCTGCCAATCTCTTAGCCACTCCACTACTGAGCCGTTAGTATTATATACTCGTTATCATCATTATTTCATCTTATATTTTATGAAAAGATATCCCTAATAATGAAAATCATAATATTATATTTTGTTATAGATGATGAAAGTACAGTCCCCTTACAACATGGAAGACGGGTCTTGGACTCCATTACTTGTCTTTATTACTGACTACGCGCTTTACGTAGCTGATGTAAAACCCGGCGGCACCGAGTACGAGTTGCTGTGTCGACTGCCTCATAACGAATTGGACGCTATTGCTGTAAGTATATGGTAAACGCTTAAAGTTAACAAAAAATAAATAAATAAAAAAGAACCCCCCTTCACAAAAGAGCACAATCTTGTACGAAAATGTAGTAAATTTTACAGGTGTACACATGTACGCATTGTGTTTGTTTTTATGAAAATTAGCAGTGCTATTGGAATTTTTAAGAAAATGTTCTTTATTGAAGAGCGTTTTTCAGGTTGGTCCGGAAGCGCAATATATCCAGGTTGTAGATACCGCCGGGAACATTGCTTGTTCCGTGGTAACTGCTGAAGGATCATTAGGGGCCCGACTTGCTTCTTCATTAGAATGGAGTGCACGAACGTCACCACTGCGAATCCAACGTCCGCCAGCCATGTTGCCTTTAAGTTGTTGGCACCTCGCCTCCGCCGTCACGAGGAAACGTCACGAGAAACGGGTGAGAGGAAGTCATATTTTAGAAGTTCATGCAATGTATCTTTAATATGATTAATGGGAGAACCGAAACAGTATGAACATTCAACAAACTCATTGCATACAATTGTAATTCGAACCCATTACAGCAGATAGCGACATCTAGGTCTGAAGTGGTAGAGCCATGCTGCAGCTATATTAGAAGTATAGTTGTAACACGAATAGGTCGGCTCGACCAAGGAAGGGCCATTCTCTCACTGAATACTATCGTAAAATAGCAGTTTAATGCTGCTGTGTTTCGTAAGTGTAGGGCACCGGAGACCTTCTTACTGGATACGAGGCATTCCATCTTAGTCCTCAGGGATGACAACGCATCTGCATTTTTATTCTTAATCGAGGATAAGTGTAAATGTCTATGGGCCACAGCATCCACTTACCATCAGGTGGACTGTATGCTCCTTTGTCACCCTTATTCTGTAAGAAAAAAGTACTGTGTGTATCTGATGTAGTGTCTACTAATAAATGCAGTCTTTCTGTGTTTAAAAAATGCATTTTTAACATTAAAATCGCAAACGAATTGACAGCCTACCTGATATTAAATGGCTACTGCAGCTTATGGCCACTTGCAATGAATACTGAATAGGTACGAAATACGACCGACACAGGCCTCTTCTTATCCCTGAGAGGCATTCACCGCGCTGACCCATTGCGTTTTGACTGTCCCTACATGTTTTTCTATAATAAAGTACCTGGATGACCGAGCTTTCCTCGGTATTTTTTTTGGAAATCATATGTTTTGGAAATTATATTTAGATACAAATTACATACTCATGAAACATGAATAACATTTTTTGATCTTATTGAAATAATAGAAAAAACTGAATAAAAAATGCAATTAGTTTAATTTAAATTTTCGTATTTTTATAACAAAAAAAGAGGTCGAAGTAATAGATTTTCACACAAAAGAAGGGAACTTGAAAAAAAAAGGATAAAAAGTCTGACCGAAGACAGGACGCGAACCAGGGCACTACGATTTCGCGACGGCCCGATATCCACTTGAGCTATTACGATCGTCAATGCAGTGACAACATTTACCTTCTTATATTGAAGCAGTTAGTCATTGCCTGAAAACACGTACAAAACAACATTTTCTAAAAATGAATCCTAGCTAGATCTATTTATTGCCCTCGAAGCCCCCTAGACACAAAATTTTATGAAAATTGTTGGAGCCGTTTCCGAGATTGCGAATATATATATATATATATATATATATATATATATATATATATATATATATATATATATATATATATATATATATATATAATGTTAGAAAAAATTCCTCCTGGATGAAACCTATCTAGATAAACTTGGAAAGTAAAACAATATCTAAATACAAAATTTTATCAAAACCGTTAGATCTGTTTCAGACAAACCACTTAGTACAGTATTCGCGAGACCGCACATTTACTCTGCGTTAGAAACATAATATACTTCTCTCAGAGATGACACTTATCTAAAAAAAAGGTATAACATTAATCTATGTACCAAATTTTATCCAAATTCTTAGAACCATTTCCGAGAAACAAGTTATATATAGTGTACTTATTATACATATTTTATATTTTTCTTGTTATTCTAATTATTCAAAAAAGTTTTAAGTAGGTTTCGTCGTATATCTATAAAAGATTTTCTGTAAAAATACTGTAATCAAATATTTTTAGACAGTGTGCTTGTTGGTCAGTCTTATTTTATGAATAAATACAAAAATTGCTCGTTTACATACATAAAGGACAACAAATATACAAAATAATTAATTATTTTGTATTTATTTAAAAGGGGAATTTTGTTCCCCTTCTGAATAAATTACATACAGAAACTATTTTTATAGTGCTGCTCTAACAGAAATCGTAAAAAAATACAAATAGCATTATGTTCTGTAAAAAATGTTCCATTTTTTAATGCACTCTAATTAAAACAACCCATACATTATTTGGTAATTAAAAAGTACTTATAGTGATTTAATGTTGGATGATCCTTTTTATCTATTTTATACTTTTGATGTTTCGAATGTTTTGCAGCATCCATAATTAAGTAGTTTCGTAATTTTTTTAAATGTTGTATTTTTCACGTAAACATTAGAAAATGAGCAGTCATTATTATGCTAATCTTTCTTACACACTTAGTATTATTGTAGAAAATCTGCAAAATGAAAGCGTGACAAATGATTTTCAAGGTCATGTCTAATGACTATACCTACGTAATCTGCGCATTTATATCCGCTTCTTGTCTACATTTGAAGAACACTGCAAACAAGATAATGTAACCATAACAAGAAAAAATATAGTAAACTCAAAGAGATACTCATTTGGCTTAACCTGTATCCATGTATTATAATGGAAAACTTTGAAAATAAAACCGCATGAAGAATCTGACTAAGTCTCAGATGAAGTATTATAAACTACGCGTTTGATATAACTTAAAAAAATATTATTCGGAGCCGCTCTAGGTATATTAGTTGAAGGTGTTCAACTTAGCATGTCGAAGGCGAATCTAATGTAATGTAGTCTCGGAATAGGGAAGTACCAATTTTGTGAAAAACACCTCCATTACACTAACACGCTCTTCACCGCAAAAAGGAGCTGAATCACTTTTGCTCCTTCTTTTCAAAATGTATTTTTAGAATTCACCGACCGCCTTCAGTTGCTGGGGATAGAGGTTTCTTTTGAATCTGAACTCTAAAGTTCATTTAGTCCAGAGCCTTAACAGCTGCAAGGCAATTAGGGGATAGTTGCTATAGGTATATAAAAAGCAAGAGCGGTCATACGAAATGTAACCTAGCGGCTTTGGCCTCAACGGAAATGCGTGCTAAGAGGCTTATTGCAGACACCAATATGGTTAAAGCTAACCTTACCAGTCTAGAGCATAGGCGCAAAGCACATCGCGACAAAACTCGTGATACCATCCATACCATCTGGATGACTGGCGACCCCCCAGCGATTTAAAAGAAGTTTTCTTCCTCGCACAACTTCCTTGTGTTCCTGTAATCTACTACCACCAGAGATTTTTCCGGACCGATACGACTTAGTGACCTTTAAGAAAAGAGCTTACTCCTTTTTAAAAGGCCGGCAACGCATCTGCAATCTCCCTGGTGTTGCAATTGTACATGGGCGGCGGTAATCACTTACCATCAGGTGAGCCGTATGCTCGTCTGCTCCCTCTCCTATAAAAAAAATACATTATGGAGAGTGTGTGCAGAAATTGCATAACTTAATTCTTGCCTCTCCATTCTTTAGACCCTTCTTTAGTTTACAATGAAGAATTAAAAGTGATTGTGGAAGCGGATCCATCGCAAGCCACGTCAGAGTTAGCGGCAGGCCTCGGTGTGAGTGACAATACAATATTAATTCACTTGAAACAAATTGGAAAAGTGAATAAGCTCGATAAATTGGTACCGTATGAATAATTTAGTGAAGCACACCAACAAACCTGCGTCGAGCGCTGCGTTACATTACTCAACCCTCACAATAACGTGGTGATTTGGTATCGTATCATTACTTGGGATGAAAACTGGATCCTGTGCGATAATCGGAAACGCTCATCACCATGGTTGAACCCAGAAGAACCGACCAAATCCTGCCTCAAGCGAAAATTGACTCAGAATAAAGCACTGGCTAGTGTCTGGCGGACCAGTGCTGGTATCATCTACTACAGCTTCCTAAGTTGTGACCAAGCTACGATGGAAAAGCTAGGCTTTAACTGGGGCCCGAGACTGGTCAAGTGCTCTAGCTCACTGCTGCTTCAGGACAACGATAGTCACACACTATGCAACAGACGGCCACTAAATTGAGGAGTTGCAATTGGAATGTTCACGACACGCGTCGTAGTCTCTGGACCTTGCTACCACCTTTTTCAGAATTTGGACAATGTCTTGCAAGGAAAAAAAATCAACTCACAATTTTTCTGCAAAGGAAGCAATGAACCTATAAAATGGCGAAAGTACATAGGCAGACAATGGTACATACACTTCCATTGATTAAATATATTATATAATTTTTTTTTCTTTTTGTCTTTTCCATACAAACCGCTAATTTACCATAATTATATTATGTAAGGACCTAATATAACGGCCATGTCACACCTATGCCGCTATTTATTTGGAGCTCCACTCTCAAAGTTGTTGGCAAGTAAGTTTACCTAGGACAAATTGCCTGACTAGATAAGTCGAACTTCGACCGAGAGGGATTAGACGGACACAGCATGGTTGGCCAGCGTTCGGTAGATTACGGCACATCTCGTTACGTATAAATGTAGTGACGACCTTTCGAGACATGCAGGCGACTTTGGACCGTACTTTGCGACATTTTTTGGGGGAAGCCTAGGAATGCCAGATCGGAAGACCAAAATATAAGGACAAAATTTGAAAATGTCTGGATTTTGGGGTTGCTGTCGGGAGAAATAAATATTAAAAACAAAAAGTTTATTTTTTAAATCAATAGGCTACAAAAAGACCTGTGGTGGCGCAGTCGTCGCGCCACAAGCGAAACACACCAAAGCCTAAATCGCGCTATCAAAGTTCCGAATCAAAAACAGTATATATAGAACAGCTCCGAACTATCACACGGAGTGTTAGCCGCTGCCCGGGCAGAACACCTTGCCGGGGCATCTCCCCTTTTCCTTCCACGGCCACAGTGGTGACCAACCTACGTGATCAAAACACGCAACCATTAACCTTCGAAAATTACAACTTTAAGCCTTCGTCATTATCCTCGAGAACCCCTATCATTCACTACTGAGAATCGTCTTCTGCAGTCTTCAGTTTCTGCAATCCAGTCCAACTTGTGTTCATCTCGACTCACCGCAGATTTATAAGGCAGACTTCTGGCACTTGCTCCGGTACATCGTTCTCACCGGCATCACTTGCCAGTGCCTAGTACGGCATGCATTACACATCGGCATATCATTGGCACCGGTGTCACTTGCCCTTACCCACACAGCATGCATTCCATTATTGACAATGTCAATTTGACATTCCATAACATTGTTGACAGGTTGACACATAACTAATTTAAGTACGCAAATCTTTTGGGTTGTTTCATGCGTAATTTGGCGTTGGACTTTACTTAGTCCAACAATTTAGATACTTTAGTAGTATTCAGAAAAGATTTGAAATTCAAACGATTTACTTCAAAGTTCAGTCTAATTACTAACTCAGCTTTTATTAAATCAAAGGCAGCTGTGATGTAAAGACAAACTGTTTGTCTGTAGAATCTCCAGGGGAGATTTTGAGTTGTGTGGGGAGTCTGGAGATCATTTAAAATGTCGGGAGAACTCAGACGAATCCCGACCATCTGGCAACCCTAGGCTATATTCAACAGTGAACTTGTGATGGGCATTTATGATAATGATGATTACCTATTATTATTGTAAGAAATTATAAAATATAAATAGGTACATAAATAATGTAAATACGAGGGCGGCACTGAAAATTTCGGGAATCAAGGAAGTGACACAACATTACTATTTAAAAATGTATTTATTGCTTTTCGAAGTATTCTCCGCGAAATTTGAAACATTTTCCATACGATGGAACCAATCATTGAAGCAACCATTCCATTCGGAAGTTGGGGCCTCCAAAATGGCCGGTTTGTAGGCGTCCACAGCTTCTTCAGGTGATGAAAATCTCTGTCCACGCTATTTATTTTTTATTTTAGGGAAAGTATAGAAATCATTAGGGCTTAGGTCGGGGCTGTACGGCGGGTGGTCTAATAATTCTATGTTTTCTTGCTCTAAAAACTCTTTTGTTCTGTGTGCGGTGTGAGAACTCGCATTGTCGTGATGGAGGATGATGCGGTAGTTGCAGTTCTCTTTACGGAGTTCAGAAACGACCTGAGGCAAACAAATGCTAGCATACCATTCTGCATTAACTGTTCTTTGTCCTTCAAGAGGAATAGTCGTACCTTGGCCAGTTTTGGAGACAAACGTGGCCACCATTTTCTTTGCAACACTCCGTGAACGAACAATTTTTGTTGGCTTTAACTCATTTTCGAACACCTAAACTCGTGACTGGTTTTTTGTTTCGGGTTCGTACGCGTATATCCAGGATTCGTCACCTGGTACGATGTTGTATACAGCATTTGAGGATCCTGCGTAGAATCTTTCGAGAGTTCTGACGCACCAAGTAACGCGAGCCGCTTTTTGCTCTTCACAGAGCGAATGCGGTGTCCATCGGGAAAACAACTTTTTTACACCTAATTGTTCATGCAGGATTATTTGTGTTTGACTCATGCTAATGTCTAAAGTTGCCTGAATTTCGCGGTATGTCACATGTCGATCTTCCTCAATCAGCTTACGCACAGCATCAACGTTTTCATTTTCCTGTCATATTAAAATCTTTTTAGTTTTCAATTAAAAAGATTTTAATATGACAGGAACAGTGGAAATATTCCATTCCCGACACTTTTAGTGCAGTCTATGTAGATATAAATGGCGTATCGAGTGCTAGAAGTTAGACATAACTAGGTATTAAAAATCAGTAGGTTTTACAGTAAGCGGTACCGCAACCTTGTAGCATTAGGTCAATGTAACGTTTGCCGTCCTATGGTATGGCTCGCCAATCAGTGTAGTAGAACAAATTAGATATTTGTTTACTTTCATTTTTTGACCTTAAATGTATGATAGAAACAAGCAGTAAAATTAAAAAAATTATGTAACCGGCTTAAATATAAACAGGTGGTAAAATAAAAAATATCTATAACCGACTTCAATATAAATAAAATGAGAACATCATAGAATACTATAATATACAATAGAGTGACTGTCAACCTTATTTTGTACGAGGGTTGGCGACGCCGGGAGCACACATATAAGCAATTACGTCGTATTATCACTACTACAAACCCAATTTGCTGTGTTGACAGACTGAGTAAATTTAAACATTTTAGACTTTTGATTAATGTTCAAGATCATCATTAAAAAATCGTTTAAATTTTAATACATATTTATTTGTAAATAGTGTCCAATTTGGCATTTTCTAAATAATTTTCATGCGAAATTTGGAAACGATTGTAGCGTCAAACACATCTCGTGTTGACAGTTATACGTGTGAATTGACATGTTAGTGACATTTTAGTAACTACACGGGCGCCGCCCACTCCCCCGTTCTATTATATATGTATTATAGTATTCTATGGAGAAAATCATCAATGTCGGCGAAGTTAATTATATACGCGTTAGCAAGGATACCTAACTACTGGTCAGATCGTGATCAAATTTAGGTATATAGGACCACATGAGAAGCACCAGCTTCCAAATAAAAGCATCATCAAAATCGGTTTACCTTGAAAAAAGTTCTGAGATGACACATAAAAAAAATAAAAAAATACAGTCGTATTGAGAACCTCTTCCTTTTTTTGAAGTCGGATGAATATAGTTTGCATGTTAATTTTTTTTGTTGGACTTGGGCTTATCATCGTTTGCAATTGTTGACTATAAGACGAAATAGAGGAAAATTAATTAAGAACAATACCCAACTTTTAAATGTTAATTTTTATATTGAGCTAACTACTAAAAATAAGCTACTAAAAACTTATGTACGAAATCTATATTTAACCTGGATTAAGAATTAAAATGCAGATGCGTTGTCCCCCTGAGGACCAAGATGGAATACCTCGATTCCAGTAAAACGTGTCTCCGGTTCTCTACACTCACCATACGAAACACAGCAGCATTAAGCTGCTATTTTACGCTGGTATTATGTGAGAGCATGGTCCTACCCCGGTCGAGCCGAACCATTCGTGCTACTACCATAATATAGCTGCAGCGTGGCTTAACCACGTATAAAAGAAGATGTAATAGGTAAATGTTGCCGATAAAGGCCTACTCTACAGTCACAAGCAGTTTCTTGATAACTTAATTTGCATTTGGGCTATGATTTAGTATTAAGATATTGTTTAGTTAATACTTAGGTACCTAATATATTTTTTTTGCATTCGTTTCATTTATATCCTTGGGCCCTTTAATAGCGACGAATGATTGTCATATAAGATCCACTTTTCATCATAAAATATTTAACCCTTTCACCTTATAGCCGTTTTATTCAGAAACCCCTCACTTCTGTGATTTCAACAAATTTACTCAAGCTTGGTGTAATAATAGCGTTATAATACCTAATGATGTACGTTCTTTGAATAGATATTTTTAAACGCTTAAATTTTAGCAAAATCTAGGCAAATTTTTATTTTGAACAGTCGCAAGTAAATGCTACTTCACTACACTCTTACTTCTGCAATCTTACTACATGTAGATAAATATTAACTAAAGTGTTCTTTATCAGGTGCCGGAAATTTTATACTACGGAAGAGCGTGTTCAGGTGACGCTGGCGATAGATATTTCGAAGCCCCAGGGGCGTTTGCGCCCCCCCTTGAAGGATACCTAATGTGTAGAACCGACAAGAGCAAACGATTTGAACCTAGCTATTTTTTACTCAGGTGAGACCTTTGTTTTCGTTTCTTAGCGGCGGCACTAAGGACCAGTAAAGAAAATTAATAACCTGTATCATCTTTAAAACAAGTTTTTATTAAAATGCACTAAAATTAAGAAAACGGCCTAAACCTAACCTAAACGACGAAAAGTAATTTAAGTTTCTAAATAATTTAACTGAGGCTATAAAAGGCCTAACTACTTGATGGAATTACCAATGGCCCAGTAGTGAAGAAAACAGCGTGAGGAAACCTGCATATCTAAGAATGAGAATATTTCGACGACGTGTGAAGTCTTCCTATACGTACTGGAGCAGTACGACGGACTAATTGCTCTATAATCCTTTCGGAAATGAGAAGAGGCCTGTGCCCAGCTGTGGGATGTATATAGGCTGTACTTACTTTTTACAGAAAAATTTAGTTATAATATACAAATCATTGTCATCGCCGTGTAGTAAAAGAACTACCCCATGTCGTCCCGTGGGTGTCGTGAGAGACGACGGAGGGAAACTGAGACAGGAGATGAGCAGTAGCATCTGCCTGATAACAACTTAATATTATGCCAAATATTCTCGTTTAAGGCGAAACCCCGACCAAAACCATGCGATAGTGCGTTTTTCAGAGACTATTATCTCATTAGTTATGAGAAATAAACTACATCTGAAAGCACATTATTAATGTTCAATATCCTATGATCACATTCCACGTTCTGATTTGTTTTTATGTGTTATAAATATAATTAAAATCAACTTTTAAAAATGACTAAAGTTATTGATTACATGCATCTGTTCCTAAAGACAACGCTCTAATCATTTGAGGATTACACTAACAAATAGATAATTTAAAAATCTATATTATTTACGTTTTATTTAATTTCTTAAGTTCGCTTTTCTTTTTTAATTGGGATAATTTCAAAATTTGGGCGTATTTACGCGATATATTGTAGCGAAAGCGCGTCGATTGTATAGGACCGAACGCTCAAGTTCGTTCGCTAGGGGTAATGCCCTAAATATACTTTAATATATAATCCACATAAAGTATTTTCGTTTATAATTTTTATGTATATTGTAGTTAATTAGAAAACATTAAGTGATTTGTTCTACCGAACTAACCTTAAGAATTATTAAAGCTATTGTTTACATAATATATTATATTCATACATTAGTAGAGATAAGTGAACTTTACTTAATCATAATATGTATTTCAAACAATACTTGATACAAGTTCATTGCCTACAATAACAGTCTCAGTTTACTGCAAAAAGAATCTCGCTAATAATATATCATAACATTATTATGTCCTCAGCTATCACAAGCTAACACAATTCGCTATTATTTTTACAACTTTCTTTATTGATATATAAATTTACTGAATGAAAACTGAATATCTTAGAGGGTTTGGTATCTTATTTTTAGTTCCTATGACGCTGTTAATCCTATACCACATTATTTTATTAGATTTCCTTTAATCGACTAAATTACCTGTGTGTATAGAACATTAAAATTAATGTTTAAAGTTTTTGTTGTTAATTTGACTAAAGATAGAGAATCTACTTTTTCTGTAATGTGTGCATAAAGATATCGTTCAATGACGTGTTTTTATGAAATTTTAGTAAAAGTTAATAGTTTAATTCGTAAATATTTATTTGGTCACATTTATGTATACTGCAAAGTTGATTGAATTATTACTATTTATCTTGGATGATTTTTTTACCGTTATTACTATTTATCTTGGATGATTTTTTTACCGTCTGGAAAAAAATGGGCTGTATGAGGTGAACGGAATAGAACCATATGGCACAGATATTTTACAATTTTTATTTTAATTTTACATTGACGTATAAAATTGATCTATCGATAAATACTACACAGTCCATTTAATGGTAAGTGGTTACTGTGACTCTTCGACATCTACACCTATCTTCGGTTCTGAATCAAAATGCAGATGCGTTATCATCCGTGAGGACTGAGATGCAATACCTCGTTTCCAATAAAAAGGGTATCCAATTCTCTATACTCACCATACGAAACAGAGCAGCGTTAAGCTACTATTTTACGCTGATATTCTCCGAGAGCTTGGTCCTACCCTGGTCGGGGGGACCTATTCGTGCTACAACTATACTACTAACATAGCTGGCTGTTCTACCACGTTAAGTGCTTTCCGAGGCACAAGGGTGAAACACCGCCAACATCGTGACTCCGGTAACTACCTAAAATGTTTGACAGGAAAACCCAATAACTGATTTTGGCCTGACTCGGAATCCGAACCCAGGGCCTCATGATTGGCAACTGTATTTACGACCACTGAAGCAAAATGACTTACGGATCTAAGACGACGGTCCTTCACTGCTGGCAGTATGAGGATGCTCAAAGTCGCTCAGCGAGCTATGGAGAGGGCTATGCTCGGGGTTACTCTGAGTGATAAACTTTGAAATTAGATATCCGCAGTAGAACCAGAGTGACTGTCATAGCCCAACGGATTTAAGCTGCTGAAGTGGCAATGGGCCGGCCATATAGCTCTAAGAACTGACAACCGATGGGGAAAAAAGGATCTCGAGTGGCAGCCTCGTACCGGTGGGCGAAGTTTAGGGCGACCCCGCGCTGGATGGAGTGACGACGTGGTGAGACTTGCAGTCGATGGATGCAAGCTCAGGACCGTGCTTTGTGGCATTCTTTGAGGGAGGCCTAAGTTCAGCAGTGGACTTGTGAAGAGCTGTAATAATGATGATGATGGCGATGATGCAAAATGAACTGACAGTAACTATTGAGGCAAAGTAACCTGTGACAGGTAGTAGCGTTAAAGGTGCAACACCTCTAGTACTGTGACCGCTAATCCATCGGCATAGCGTTTTTAGCAAATCTCCCCTACAACTGAAGGGATCTATGTCCAGTTCCAGTGAACTTTTAACGAGCTGATGAAAAAGGTTACACTAAAATGAAATATAGATGAAACTTTATAAAAAAATTATGGACTTAAAATCTGTTGAAAGGCGTTGCATCGATATGCTTATCCATATACTAGCTACGTTATATGTATATATATTTTATGTTGAAGCTACTTCATGCTTTTGTCGACCGCGTTTTGTATAGTGGTCAGAGAAACAGTCTTACCTGTCAGCATCGGGAAAAAACCTGCGCGAGGTCACGTTTTCGAATTCTGACTCGAGCTGAATTTGCGGAAGACAAAAATTGATTTCTTTTCTGGTTGCGTGTGTTTGTCTCCGTATTCGACAATATATCGTTTCATTATTTAAGGGCTACTGGAAGCCCGCCTCTGATGTTATGGAACAAGCGGTTCATCGCTCACTTGTAGGTTGAGTCATGATGAGTGAATGGTGGCGCTCCCCACTTGTGCATTATACGCAGCGTAATAGACAACTTCCGACAGTATTCGGAAGTTTTTAGGTAGGCAATACATTAAAAACTACACACCGATATCTTCTAAGTTGCGAGAATTTGCCGTAATGATCACGCTTGGTTTGGTTTAGCGATTACTGTGGCAAAAGCTTCACACTATTGTCTCTACATCCCACTACGACCCTAGCCACGATATTTTCGAGACCTTCGCCTAGTCGAGTTTCACAAAAAACCCATGTAACAAAATGCGTGGTAGATTTGAAAGACACGCAAGCAAACAAATATTTTGTAATATATATTTTTTAGAAGATACGAAAACAGAATGCATTTTTAGGGCTGGAGTACTCCACTGGGGGGCCCATTCGCCGGATGGCACAACCCTTCTCCCGAACCACATCTCTCTCCGTTCAGTAGTGGGTGTGAGACGGCACTTGGACGCGTCCCGAAGGCCGCACTGCTTCGAGATTGCGCTCGGTGACTCCAGTAGACTGCTGCTGGCAGCTCCCGATGATCCTACCGCATCCTCCTGGCTGCAGTCACTTTTGCTGCATGCTGCGCAGGTATGTTATAAAAAAGAACTATTTATGACTGTGATTTAAAATTCCATGTTTCTAAATATTTAATTAACACGACCTCAATACTTCAAACAGTGTCCGGACCTTATTACGTGTATCAAGATGGTGTATCAGATCTAGGATATGATAAGAGACTAATATTTTCTGCGTAGTGGGCAATTTCCGATAGCATTTAGAAATTAGGACGTGGTAGCCCAGAGGTTAAGCGCTCATGTAAATTTTACAGTTCGCGAACAACCTGGGGTCGATCCCCGCCGGAACAAACTATTTCTTTTTAAATATAATAGGGATGACCAACGAGCACACAGTCAGCGGATGCATGGCCCATAGATATCTACATCTATTCTCGATTAATAATCAAAATGCAGATGCATTGTTACCCCTGCGGACAAAGATGGAATGCCTCCAGTAAAAAGAGTCTCCAATTCTCTACACCGCAGTATTAAGCTGCTATTTTATGCAGGTATTCTGTGAAAGCGTGGTACTTCCGAAGTCGAGCCGACACATTCGTGCTACAACTATAATATAGCTGCATCGTGACTCTACCACATACTCTGCGATAAAGAACAACATCTAAAGCATTTGAACACCGCCAAAACGCACTGAAGCAGCTCGACGGATTTATTCCTCCATAACTATATAAGAAATTTGGGACCAAAACTTAAGAAGAATTCTATGCCCAAGTATAGGGTTTACTTTTATTTCGAAATCGTCATGATTTAAATCGGCTAGGGAATACCGTAGTAAAATCTCGTAAATAAATCGTATCCAAAACACACATTTTTCCCTTTATTAAGCTATGATAACTGTTGACCGAGCCACTGTAATGTTTTCCGTGTGAAGGAAATCCATCTCGCCATTTGCCCCATGGATATCGTATGAGGTGACTATGGAAAATCCAGTCAAATATCACCTACTCCTGCTCTACAATTACTTAGATGGGGGTAATTACCACTTCGCATACATATTAGGCAACAGTAATTATCTCTATATTTGTCCCTTTTTATTGTCCATTAGCAAAAAGAAAAGGAGTATCTTCAAATTTCTTAAATTGATATCTACTTTTATAAGCAAGATGTATTGTGTAGAAGTACGTTACTACAACTATTAATAAACTTATCTTACAGTAATACACCAAATTATAATACTGGCATTTATTACTATTCTGATAATATGTCGACAACATTACGGCTCTTAACATATATGTAGTGATAGGAATAGCATTTTATTTTATCTATACAAATAAAAATATATTTAATTGTCTGTGTAATGTCAAAATAACAGCATTTTATTAATTGCATATGAAAGTAAATACGGTATTTATAACAAAAAATTTAAAATCCGTAAATAAAACAATGATTTTTTTACGGATTTTATCGCGTTTAAATTTGAATTATTTTTAATTCCCGACGTTTCAGGTGCTTTCCAGCACCCGTCCGTGGTCACGGGGGAAAAACCACAATTTTTAAAACTTTTGTCTTTCTGTCTGTTTGTTTCGGCTAATCTTCGAAGTCCGCTTTGACGGAACTTTCACTGGCAGATAGCTGATGTTATAAGGCGTTACTTAGGTTACTTTTATTTTAGAAAAAGAATTAGGGTTCCGCACAAAAAATTAAAACCAATGAAATCCAATCGTGATAAATTCCACGCGGACGAAGTTGCGGAGAACACCTAGTTTTACAATAATTAATAAAATAGCAAAGAACTAAAATCTAAAATCTGCTTCAAAACACAAATTAATGGTCGTCAATTCGTAGGTAAATATTTGGTGCCCGTAGCTCGAATCGGACAATAAAAAATAATGCTCATTTCTTCTAAAAGTTAATAATTTGTATACAAGGGTGTTTACCATACAAGGACTCGTTGCCACTTAAAATCAGTATGTACGTCAGCATTGTAATTATAAAAAATAAATTAGAGTAGACTTGAATCCAATTCTAAGGCTGTAAATTTTAATTTGGTTCCAAGTGAATGTTTACTTAAGCCATAGAAAGTTGAGTCGTGTTTATTATTCATTGCAGGCTTTAGAAGAAAAAGATGGAGCGAAAAAAGTGGATCCTCGAGCAGGCGGACCGCCACCAGCGTGCACTGTGCTGGTGACGCCGCACGAGGTCCTCAGTGTGCGTGACAGCTTGGACTTCGCATTCGTGGCTGGAGCTGCCACTTACCTGAAAGACAGAGGTTCCGATGCATTGCTAAAAGGTGACTATTAAAATATAACATTTAATCATAGTTTTTTATACAAATAAGAGCGTTAAGGCCGAATACGAAGAGAACTGGCGAAAATTAATGTATTTCTCTTGACTAGAACTTTGACCTGAAATAATTCTAAGCTTTAAAACATTTTTGTAGGTTTGTTCGGGTCCTTCACAAGGTCACCGTCATTTTAAAATTTTAAAATAAATGAATATACCAACAAATAAAAAAAATGTTGAGAAATTATATATAAAAATATTGTTCTTCCAAAACTCTGTGAATTTTAATTTAGGAAAAATTCTTTTACGTAAAAATGTTTGTATTGTGATTCCGAAGGTACCTGCTATCTTTATTTTCGATACAAAATATTATTTATTAACATAATTCGTTTTAATTAAAAACACCTAATAATAATATCGTATATTGCCAGATAAAAGTTTGCCGTAATAAATTACCAGGCGCTTCGACGTGTGACGTAAGGTAACAACAGTCGATGTGTCTGTAGCGAAAATCGTTAATTTATTGTTTTATACGCGTTTAAGTGTCTATAAATGTAAATATGGGTAGGAAAAGTAATAAATGTTACCTAAGTGGTAAAACAAAGAGAGTTTATCGCATGATAAACTCTCTTTGTTTTACCACTTAGGTAACATTTAATGCTCGAATGTTGTATTTTGAGGTTAATACTTATATTTTTGTAAGGTAATTTTTTGTTTGAGGCTGCCTAATAGGTTGCATTTTTACTCATTTACATTAGCCAAACTGATCATTTATGCTTTTCTAGTTTCAAGTGAGAAACACTAAAAATGTAAAATATCAAGACCCAGTCGGAAAAGAATGTACAGAGTAGTGCAAGCACAGAGACCGCAAATAATGTCAGTCAATGTATTGTCCGAAAGCATGGGGTAAAAGTACATAATTAAGAAAAACCGAAATACTTCGGATGTGAAGTGATTGACCAGGCGGAGTAGTCTTGTGAGAATTTACATACACAGTACCTATCCCCACTATGGGGCAATCACCGACTTTTTAGTTTTTTTTTCTTTATTATTTATGCAATTTGCAATACGGCATCTTGTAAGACTCACAAGAACAAACATTTTCAGTTATGTGAGGTTCTTTACGTACGATGCACCAATTAAGAAAAAAAATCGTTATCGATTCAATAACTTTTCGAACAATATTTTATAACGAATTAAATACAGAATTTATAATCTATAGGAACTAATATAATAAATAAGAAAAATTTATTTAAGAAGTAAGCAATGCTCTCTGTGTTGTTCATTACTCTGCATCTGAGCTAGCTCGGTCAAATATAATCAAAGCCCGTACGGCTTTGATTATAGGTATTATACATGTCTATATAAACAAAGCGTAGGTACTGGCGGCGCGTGGTTTGCTGCGAAACGAGCAAGGTCATTTGCGTCGTATTCGGCCTTAACAGTCTACGTTAAGTATAGTAACATCTAGTGAATGCTGTGGTCCGTCGAGCTACCTTACAACCGTGTTCTTGGCGACCAATATATATATATATATATATATATATATATATATATATATATATATATATATATATATATGTTTCAATATAATTAAAAAACTAATAATCAGACATGGGACGAGTACTCGGTTTGGATTCGGTACTCGACAGATTCGACCTTTTTAGGGTTCGGCCGAACACCGAGTATTAACGGCCGAGTACCGAGTACTCGGCCTTAATTATATTCCAGGCAAAAATAAACAAAAAGTCAATTTTTATCATTATTATTATATTAGACGTTAAAATATAACATGAGAAACAGCAGAAAATAAATATTGAGAATGTACATAACAATCTATAATTGAAATTATTATTGCTAATATTTATAATATAATAGGGAAAGATTGTGATGCAAAAACATTAGTTTTTCGGCTCTATTTAGGTCTAGTTTACCTACTTTTGCTTCATAATTTGTTCATTGTATCGAAAGAAAAGTATTGAGTAAGTACTTGTTAGTCGTATTGTTTTATCCCTAACTCTGTGTAAAGGAAATAACCGCGCGCCGCCCGCTACCAAGTTTCTTTTAAAGCCGAATATTTGGCCGAGTACTCAGCGTATCACTACTCGTTCCATATCTACTAATAATAATGGTATCGTCATCTGTTTGAAAACATAAGTTAACTGTATAAACGTCCTCTAGTCAAATTAGATTTATAGAACAGGATGTCAAAAGTCCACTGCTGAATATATTGACAGGCCTGTTGGCCTAGTGGTTAGTGGCCCTGACTGCTATGCCGGAGGTCGTGGGTTCGATTCCCACCCAGGACAAATGTTTGTGTGATGAGCACGATCATTTGTTCTGTGTTTGGGTGTAATTTATCTATAATATTTATGTATTTAGAAATATATAAGTATGTTTATCAGTTGTCTAGTACCCATAACACAGGCTCTGCTTAGCTTGGGACTAGATGGCGTTGTGTGATAGTTGAAAAAAAAAGAATATAGGCCTCCCATTAAGATTAGCTTCATAGACGGATATTTGTTATAGTTCCCGCGCTTGGCAACCAGGTTGGCAACTGAAGTTTTTTATTGTTCCGAGCTGTCACCACGAGGATGCTGCTGCGTATCTCCTATTTCATTTCCCTGCGTTGCCTCTTACGTTACCCACGGGATGATTTGAGGTGGTGAATTCTCTTATGCCGCCATTGCACGGCATTGCATATACAGTTATTCTCAAAATAGCTTTATCTTCGAGGATAGATGTAGATGACTATAGGCCACAGCAACCACTGGTACGTTACGTGGTAGAGCCATGCTGCAGTTATATTAGTAGTATAGTTGTAGCACGAATGGGTCGGCACGACCGGGGAAGGACCACGCTCTCACAGAATAACAGCGTAAAATAGTAGCTTAATGCTGCTGTGTTTCATATGGTGAGAGAACCAGGGCACCTTTTTACTGGAAACGAGGCATTCCATCTTAGTCCTCACCGGTGACATCGCATCTGCATTTGGATTTGTTATCGAGGACAGATGTAGATGTCTATGGGCCGCAGCAACCACTTACCATCAGGTGGTCTGTGTGCTCGTTTGTCACCCTATCCTATAAAAAAAATCTTACAAGTTAATCACCTAATGAAAACAAACCTCATGGCATACTTGAGGCAGTATTTACTATCAAAAGTGATTATATATCTTATTGACGAAGATCTATATACTGCATATGGAGAGGGAAACTAAAAGAAAATAGCATTGCTCCATGTGATACGACGTAAGAGAACCCATCACCTCATTTTGTCCCGTGGGTGTCTTAAGAAGCAAATACGGGATATGGGGATACGCCAAAAATATCCTACAGTTTTCAAAAGATTGCAGTAAAATCACTTCGTTAACGCCAGGCGTAAAATGGACCGTCTATGGGAAGCAGCGTCCGTGATGCGGAACGTCTAGTACTGCGACTGCCATTTTCCCTGCAAAATATAAAAATTATGGCAAATACTTCCTACAACGGAAGAGTCTGTATTAGTGGAATTTTACTGATGAATATGAAGACGAATATGTTTTAAAAACTTATTATATATAATTAGGGATATCGTTCGGTAATCGCTTTTTTGTAAAGTTCAATAGTTACATTAAAATGTAGATAAGAGTGATAACAACTCCCAATATTATCAACGTGTTGTTTGTAATAGCAGAACATAATAATAAAAATAAATTATGTATGTTATTGTCATGACAACAAAATGTTACTTTATCTCTTACTTAATGTTGGTAGAAAAATACAAGGCTTATTTATTAACTTTTTACTTGTAACAAGGCATTCCATCTTAGTACTCATCGACATATCTGCATTTTGATTCTTAATCGTGGATAGATGTAGATGTCTTTCTTACGTTACGACATCCATTTACAATCAGGTGGACTGTGTACTTGCTAGTCACCTTATTCTAACAAAATCTCTTTATACTAAATATAAAGAAATTTATCTTTCCTCAGAATTTCTACATACGGAGTCTGTTTTTGTTATACAAGAAGTAAAATGTTCTAAATGATTTGCATTATAAACCTCTAAACTTTTACGCAATAACGGTGTAAAACGTCGTTTATTAATCCATCTCTCCCTCTCCTTTGGTGAATATCACAAAATCTAATAAATAGATCAACCCAAGCAAAAAATATGTTGTAACCATAGAATACTATAATGCACAACAGAATGGCTGTCAACTTTGTTTTGTACGAAGCTTGGCGTCGCCAAACCCGATTCGCTGTGTTGACAGACTGAAAAAAATTTACATATTTTAGACTTTTGATTAATGTTCAAGATCATCATTAAAAAAATTGTTTAAATTTTAATACATATCGATTTGGCATCCAAAAAAGTGTCAGACAGGGCTGTGTAGCTTCCCCTTGGCTGTTCAACCTATTTATTAACAGGTGTTTGCAAACTTTGAAAGATGAAGAATGTGGGTTAAGAATGGGCGAGTTAACCGTCAAATGCCTTTTGTATGCCGATGATCAAGTCATATTTGCGTCATCGGCGGCCGAGTTGCAAATGATGGTTACATTAATGAACTGGGCATTAAAAGAAAGGGGAATGAAAGTGAACGCAAGTAAGACGAAAGTGATGGTTTTTGAAAGAGAAGAAAGCAAAACGGTATGTGAAATAAGAATAGAAGGAGAGTTAATTGAGCAAGTGGATGAGTTTGTGTATTTGGGATGTGTATTTAGCAGGGATGGTAGATATGATAGGGATATAGAACGACGAGTAAAATGCAGGGAAAAGAACGACGAGTAAATGAATGGGGCACTACACTCTATTATGAAGAACCAGAATGTGTCAAAACAGGCACGTATGGTAATTCATAATGCTGTGTTAGTCCCTACTTTAATGTATGGTGGTGAAAGCTGGGTGTGGCAGAAGAAGCACGAAAGTAGAATAAATGCTGTAGAAATGCGGTCTTTAAGGAATATGCTAGGGTTGAATCTGAATGACAGGGTGAGAAATTGCGTGATAAGAGATAAATGTGGTATGCAAGATGATGTTGTGATCAAGATTAAGAAAGGAATGCTTCGGTGGTTTGGTCATGTAGAAAGAATGAATGAGGAAAGAGTGACAAAGCAAATTTATATGGCAAATGTGAACGGCCGAGTCGGGAAGGGACGCCCTAGAAAAAAGTTTATCGACCAAATTGGCGATATTTTGAAAATGGGCCAAGTTAGAAGTACCCTTAACCGACGAGCATGTATGCGTAGATATATGGATGTAAAGGAGGCGAAAGAGGTACGTCAGGATCGTGCGAAATGGAGGTCCGTAGTCTCTGCCTACCCCTCTGGGTGACAGGCGTGAGTGTTTATGTTTATGTATGTACATATCGATTTGTAAATAGGGTTCAATTTGGCATTTTCTAAATAATTTGCATGCGAAATTTGGAAACGATTGTAACGTCAAAACACATCTCGAGTTGACATTTATACATGTGAATTGATGTGTTAGTGACATTTTAGTTGCTACGCGGGCTCCGCCCACTCCCCCGTTCTATTATGTATGTATTATAGTATTCTATGGTTGTAACCACACACTTCATAATATGCTAATATTACTAATAATTCTACATAATTGAAATTCATTAATTGAATGGGTTCAACCTTAGTAATTTCCTAAGACCGCGTTTCCACCTGGAAGAGCACTCGCGGAAATCTTGCATAAGTTTCTTGCAATACTGTCTACTGATCGAATGAATTTTTGCAATGTTTATTGCAACAAATATCTCGAGAGAATTTCGCGAATCATTCTAATGCAACTTATTGCAGAGGTATTTACACACGAGAGCTATAGATGTCACGAAGGCTGTGGCAATTTAGTTTAGAGTATTGTTGCAGAGGTGGAAACGTGGCCTAATAATTTATTTGCCGTATCCCATGTTAAGTATATTATCCCATAAGGATTGAAGAGATCTGTAATAAGTTAAAATAAAAAATAAAACTTAATTATTAATATATCATTTAATATATCAAGTCCTCCCTACCTTAAAGAACGTTACCAATTTCTCAGCTCCTCTTATAAACTTTCCCTTCGGTCCTTAGAAAACCTTTCCCTTCTATGTCCCTTGCACCCTTCTACATTTTACAGTAAATATTTTTCAGTTCTTGGAGTGAAGCTTTGGAATTCCTTACCATCAACTATAAAACGTGCTCAAACAATAGACTACTTTAAAAACCAAGTTAAAAAACATCATCTTTCTTTCTAAATTATCCCTCCTCCTTTTATCTATTCCTGTCGTTTTATGATCACTAGTTTGTCAATTAAGTAAATTCCGGCAAGTTTATTAATTTACTTTTATATTTGTAGATTATAATGTTATTTATAGTGCACTCTACCCATTAATTAACTTTTTACTTATTTTTATTTCCTATTTAGGTTGTCTGAAAGAAATTGCTGCATAGCAATAAGACTGCCTTTTGTTTTTACCTTTGTTTGTTTCTTGTTATGTTGTTTTCTTAGTGTTCAATAAAGGGTATTGTATTGTATTAATCTCAAAAAAAACACCTACTATTCTTTCATTACGAGCATGAACATCGATATGTATCGCGAATTAATCGGCCCGTAGTATGTGTGTATGACGGAGCTGCTCATCAATAATGGTTTATTCTGAATTTCTATTTAAATCAAGTGTGCTACTTGTATACGAAACTAGAGCGATAAGCAGCAAATTCTGTCGCGAGTCGATGTGAACATGTTTAGACTTTCAATTAATCACACTCGCAACTACTTCAAGAAATGCTTGGCATACTGTCGCGAGTGCGCTTGCTACGTAGTTTACATCTGCAAGCTACTGTCTGATAGACTGTCTGATACTTCTTGCCGAAAGTTTTTTTGCAGGTGGAAACGCGGTCTTACACTATAAGTTCTTGTAGCAGAATATTAATACATTATTTATTTCGATTTGTGATGAGGTTACACAACAGTTTTACCATCAAATAAACAGTTTTTTTTTGTAGAAGCTGTGCGTTGTTATACGTAAATTAGCCTTCCTTATGTTTTGCCTAGTATGGGAAATAATTGCCACTTTGGGTAGGCAGGTTGTCGATTTAAGTTTGTTATTATTTTGAATTTTTCTCAGGAATATGCTTTTGCCTAGCTCCTATAACATTTCTCTCTGTCGTCTTTTACGGCACACACGATTTGAAATGGGATAGTGGATTCCCTTAGTCAGCCGTTACACGGTGAATATATTATGAAATTGCCCTATGAGGCAATATATTAAGTATTTACATCACAAATTATTCATCGCTTGTGACATAATTTTGATCTACCATTTAATTATCCATTTTATTGTGGTACACATCTAGCATATAATTTATTAAACTCAAATTTTTCGTCATTGTTTGCAGAGTACATTGAAGAAATGAGAACGGACATTGAAATATTAGTTTGCGGCTCCATCAAGAATTTGACAGCATTCAAGATCCCCGATACGGATGAAAATTGGTGTTGTCTGGTAAGACAGTTTTATATTCCTCCTATCCGAATGACGAGAGTCTATAATTTTAGAATAATACGAACGGGTATTTAGGTCTGCTTGTGATGACATTATCCCCGTGTTGTAACACTGTATTACAAATTATGTCTAATCTTATTTATTTATTTATTCTTTATTGTAAATAACTGCCTCGTTGGTCTAGTGCAGTGATTCCTAAAGTGGTCTATATCGACCCCTAGGGGTCTATGACAACCTGCAAGGGGTCTACGTCAGCGAAAAAAATTTGGGGGTCCATGAAATGAAAATGACGGTCCACGATAGTGGATCTCAACACATACACTGATAGTACCTATTTACTTACATCATACTATCTTATAATATCAAAACATATACATTATTTATAAAGGTACCTATGAAGTAAAAAAATTTATTATATATGTTTATAAAATTGTGTAAGTTGTAGGATGTTGGTATTCGCTTTGTGGTCGCAAACTTTGAACTTGTAAAAACCTGAGAGTCGCAGTCTCAGAGCTTCGCTACCTTGCACTGACTTGTTCAATTCGTCACTCTATAAATACGAATGTGGGACAAATACGTTTACCGTGTACGTAAACCGAATCCGAAGCAACGCGTTGAATACGCGGTTACACTTTGACAAGATTTTTGCACTTTTTGAGGCTATTTCAGAATTTCTGGATACTAAAGATAAAATTTTAAAAGAAAATTTAATGAAGAGGAAAACAGACATCGCCTATTTAACAGATTTGTTTACAAAGTTTAATATGGTTAATTTGCAATTACAAGGTGACAGTTTAAATTTGATTAAAACAAAATCCATCTTATCAGCGTTTATTGCCATAGTTAAACTAATGAAGCAAAATTTGGACGGGGCGAATTTACACAGTTCCCTAATTTGTCACAGACTAGCTGCCAGGAAGACGACGTTTCAACTTACGTTCAACATTTAAATGCCCTCTATTCAGATTTTGAATCTAGGTTTGAGGATAATTTGACTATGCTAATACCACCGAGAATAATTTATCCATATGGTGACATAGAAGAAACGATTGTCATAATACAAGAGGAACTGACTGAACTAAGTACAAACGAAGAACTTAAGATTCAGTTTAAAAACGGATAGCAGCAATTCTGGCTGCAAAACAACATACCCGTTACTTATCCCGTATTACGGAATATAGCGAGGAAATTTTTAATTTCCTTTCCATCGTCATACCTAGTGGAAAGGGGGTTCAGCGCTGTTACCAATCTCCTAACGAAAAAAAAGAAATAGACTTGGACATCATTAGCCGAGGAGATTTAAGAATAACCCTTACAAAATTGACGCCAAATGTTGATAATTTATTATTAAAGCATCAGGTTCATCCTTCTCACTAAAATATTGACTTATTGTTTATGTTATTTTATTTATAGTTTATTTTATGTTTATTTAATTTGGTCATGTAGAAAGAATAATTGCGGAAAGACTGACAAAGCAAATATATGTTGCAGAAGTGAATGGAAGAGTCGGAAAGGGACGTCCTAGGCGGAAGTTTGTCGACCAAATTGGCGATATACTAAAAATGGGCCAAATTAAGAGTACCCTTAACCGACGAGCATGTATGCGTAGGTATATGGAAGTGGAAGAGGCGAGAAAGGTATGTCAGGATTGTGCTAAATGGAAGTCTGTAGTCTCTGCCTACCCCTCTGGGTGACAGGCGTGAGTGTTTATGTTAATTTAAAAAAAATTGTATCTGTTATGTAAAATATAAGTAGCATTAAGTTATTTTATTAGTTAGTATATTTTACATAACAGATACAAAATTTTATTTTGAGTAGTTTTAATTTAAATTCAATTAATAAATGTATAAATTAACATGTGTTTTTACTTTAAGTTTTTAACACTAAACTTCACTACAGTTAGAAATTTACGGGAAATTAATATCAGGTAAGTAGGGGGTCTACCCAACACGGAAAAACATGGCAAGGGGTCTACGACACAAAAAAGTTTGGGGAACTCTGGTCTAGTGGTTGTAGTAGTGCGACTGATTATTGAGTTTTTTCGTCAAGAAATTCTCAGTAGCTGCCCGGGAGTCAGAAAGTTGGCGGTGTCTCACCCCCGTGCCTCGGAAAGCACGTAAAGCCGTTGGTCCTGCGCCTGATCTCTCTCCGGTCGTATCGGTATACCGTCCCATCGGATTATGAGAGTGATGGAATAGAGAGTGCACCTGTGCTTGCGCATACAGGCACTATAATCCTGTTCTGCGCCCGATGGCGAGTCCCCGTTGAAGCTGGACGCCGTGATCGAAATTCGGTCTGTAGGATATTATTATTATTATTGTAAACCAAAATTTAGAATAACAAGTAGAGTTAAAGTATAATACGAGAAAATTGTGGTCTTAACATTCTGAAAATCAGTGATCTCTCCCAGACAACCTTTGCATAGAGAACTGATGTAAACAATAGTCAAAATAGAGGGGGGAATACCAAAAAAAAATTAAAATACATATAAAATATAGATACATCGAAATGACATATAATATGATAAATTAATTAAATGAAAAGAGTACGAAAAATCAAAGTAATTTATTTAATAGCATTCTAAGTAATACGATTTAACAAGACTTGAAAGAATGAAGAGATTTAGCACGACGAATGTAGAGAGGAAAAGAGTGCCGTAAACGCACAGCAATTGGCAGTGTAGGATTTGTTAAAAAAGGAGGAAGAGTGCAAAGGAGTAGAGAGAGAAAGATTGACAGAGGATTGTCATCTTCTTATATTATCGTGTAGTTAAGCATTATATCTAATGCAGTTAGCTTGTAACAAGTTACTTCTTTTGTGTTGGCGCGTTTACTTATTGTACTATAATAAGTCCTGTCTATTTTCTGCGATGTTAATGCTAATAGCTAGTTAGCTTTTAGAGCTTCATTGGTAACTGCGATTGTCCTATGTAATTAATAAAGGATATTAAGGAGATTTCGCTCTACGTGTATGAAGGCACGATAGCGTAGTGGTTGAGCCATGGAGTATGGCGCTACAGGGCTGCAGGTTCAAACCTCGTACAGAATAAGTGTTAGTATTGCTTACAAATAACTGACCTCTATATAATGTCCTCCAGACCGAATTTCGGCCACGGCGGCCTGCCTCAACGGAGGCTAGCCATCGGCGCAGTACAGGATTATAGTGCCCAAGTGTATGCGCAAGCACAGGTGCACTCTCTATTCCCTCACTCTCATAATCCGATGGGACGGTAAACCGACACGACCGGAGAGAGATCGGGCGCAGGACCAACGGCTTTACGTGCTTTCCGAGGCACGGGAGAGAGACCGCCAACTTCTTGACTCCAGGCAGCTACTGAGAATTTCTTGTTATACCGTGTTATAATAAGGCGATTCTATTTTCACTATTTCGGCGCTTACAGCAGAAGTGAACGTCAACGGAACTAATAATAGAGACAGTGTGACAAAATATATCGATAAATATTCAATACCTAGACGTACTCGTAACGTCCATTCTATTTATGTATCATATTAATATAATGCTATACAAAAAATAAATGTATCAATTTATACCTACGCCGTAGACGTAAGCTTTATACCTCTTATAGAACGTAGATCGACGCTGTGTTGGTCTATCTACGTTTTTATTGTTGACTTGATACTTTAAATTCGTTAAAATTGACTGTATATATATATAAGGAAATCGATGAGGCGTCTCAAAAGGATGGTAACTCAAAAGGATTCGAGGCATCACTTATATACATTTCTAGTAAACCATTTCGCGAAATCCGTAAAATATAGTCAATTTCATTGTATTACATACTTAATTTCACTCAAAATTAATGTATTATACAGAATGGGTCCCACATATATGCAATAAATGAAACCATATACTTGTTATCGCCTTTGCTGACGATATACAAAAAATGAACGTAATCGGTCCAGTAATTAGGTCAAAAAGTAGAGTTTTAATTTTAAGCAAATTTGAACACTATAGAATTGGGTCACTAAGTCAATGATTCAATGAACTTGAATCCTTGAACATTAAAAAGCGACGTTGCCACGCAGTGCAAACTATTGGTATTGCGACATATCGACAGCGGTGTCTTTTGTCGGCGTGCCACCCGTGTGCAACGTTGTCACTCTTCCAAGGGGTCAAGGTACGTTGTCTAAACAGAGTGTTCACTTTTACTGAATTTATTTTAATATTTATTTTGTTTGAAAATTTCACTTTTTTATTTTACGGGTTTTAATTTAATATTTAATTGTACACTTCTACGGACTAGTATTGCTTGTGGTTTCATTTATTGCATATATGTGGGACCCATTCTGTATATAAATTGTTCAGACTGTGTATGTATGTATGTAAGATTATACATACATACACAGTCTGAACAATTTAAGGCTTTCTTAAGTAGAAAATAACATTATACCGTGAAATGTGATAATAATACTCTAAACATCTGTACGTAAACGATTGTTCATGAGATCAAGCCGTCAAGTAACAGAACACTATTCCAATTACAGTATTGTTGAAGAACGTCTATTAATACGGACCCTAGCTATATTAAACATAATCATTGTAGAATAGTCGAAAACAACGATCGCGGTTTACAATTATTTTATAGTCTTTACGACCGAGTCGAGTAACATAGTATCGTGCCCGTCTAGTAGTATACAAGGGATGTGTTCTAAAATAGAACCCAGTGTACATATGGCGTCATACATTTGCGCCATATTGGAAAAGTGGTGGCGATTATTTTGTCATTTTGTGCTCCAAAAATCATTATATCCTCCTAATGGACATACCAGCAATTATTCTATATTTTTTGTATTTGAATAAATAAAAACAAATTCAGGCATGCTTCATTCAGCGCACACACAATTAAAAATTGTTTTATTATGGCCGGATATCCGACGCAATATGGCGGCGGCACTCCAGTACAATATAGTTTCATATAAATATACCATACCATATAGTTAGCAATATACCCAAGAAGTCTTTGTTAAGGTTGGTCAAGCCTTGATGTAGTATGTTGTGTGTACAGGAGTGGAGCGTGTGCGAGGCGCGCGAGCGTGGGGCGGGGCTAGCGCTGGTGCTGGCCAGCGGCGCCGAGCTCGAGCGCTTCATCGCCGCACTCGAGCGCGCCTACTGCTCGCTCACCGTGAGTACGCACGCACCCACACACGCCCATGCGCACGCACGTAGGCACGCATGCACACACGCACGCACGAAACTAACAGTAACACCGGCCACCGGCGCGGTAGACCGGAGGGGAGTAGCCATAGTGTTTTCCCCGATACAAAACTGTCGTGTCATTTTCGCTGGGGAAATCTGCTCACACACAAACAATCTTCTGTCACTACGAAGTTCACATATAACAATGGAACAACAAACTAACAATTTCACATACATAACGCTCGGTGACAGCGCCAACTCGGATACAGACTCGGATCAGTCGCTCGACCGATCTACTTATAGTCTAAGGGCAAGCGGCCTGTGTTGGTAAACAAACCCGAAACAACACGACCGTTATTACCGTAATTTTCAAGGTAAAAAAAGTAAATAGCAATAAAAACCAACTTGTTGTAAATTCGACTGACTCCCCTCTGATCCACCGGTAACCCATGTTGCTTTATGGAAACTAATAAATTTCATATAAAAATATTGTACAACGGCTTATCTATTTGTTAGACTTGATAATATTTATTTATTGCTTATGAGATGATTTACCTATTTTGATTATTATTGCAGAGTGAACCATTCCCACTGAGCGTGGTGGATGCATCCAAGTCGGCGTGCAGTATCGCCCATGCTAAGTTCGAAGCCGCCTGGTCACATATGTTGCCCGCTCAGCAGTAAAACGTAATATATCATGTATCTTGATAATATTGTTGTTGTCAAATTGTTAAAACAAATTTAACTTGCTACATTTCAAGATGGACCTGTATTTGGTTGATTTAATCACGTTTTAATGAAATATGCATTTTATTTTCGTGAATATATACTTAGTGAATCATTTCGAAAAGTACAGAACTTACTTGTATTTTTATAAAATATTCGCCATTATTTTAGAATTTCAGTGATCTCTCACTTGATTTTTAAAATTAAAGTATTTGTTTAAAGTTTGACAGTAACAATATATAGCGAGAGCTTAAAACTTGTCCATTTATTTCCATAGAAATGACTATTGTACTGAGTTGCTAAAAACTGAAATTTCCTTGCCGCATAGCATGTCAATATGAAGTGACACACAACGGATATTCCGCCTCATTGTTACTTCATATATTGTCTTACAATACAGAACTGTCTTGTCCTGCAATACAGTAGTAGATTACTAAATAAACTTTTCTTCCACAAGCTTTTTATGGTCAGCCATCGCGACTTCGGCTTGAGCCATAAGCTATCGTTCAGTTTTTCTCCAATAATGCAACATGGCTATTGTAAATATAATTTCAGTCTTAGCGATTTTTTTTCTGGCAACTAGATGGCAACGTTAATAAAGCCAATATTGCTTGGTATCGATAAGTTTATAATATTGTAGCGATTTAATTGTAAAACCATGACGAATGTTCGCGGCAAAGCCGTGTTTGCAACAAATAGACGTCGATTTAACTCTTTCACCAATACTCATTCAATTCATATGATTTGTCACTTGACATGTTTAATAATTATTTAGTCTTTTAGACAGAGGCTGAGAGATGAGCACAATTTAGTATATTTACTTTAACACGTCGTTAGAACGGAATCGCACAGGTATTCAGGGATTCTTGCAAACATACGCGATAACTACATACTTTTAAACAGATTACCAGTACAATGCATAAACCATTTTCTTACCAGAATAATTCATAATTAATACTCATTGTTGTGTTTCCGGACACAGTAGTAAGAATTGTCTTTTAGCTATGACCCATATATTGGTCACAGTACAGTAAACGTATTAAGTTAAAAAAACTGCCCAACCTAACTTTCGCCTCGTGATCAAAAATAATTGTAGTTTTGTTATTTTATTTTGTAATAATAGGAGCATACATTTTTATACAATATCGTATTGTGTCTTAATGCTTAATGCCAAATATTTACTCGAAAAATATGATATGCGCGCACTATATAATATAGATGGTGTTGCTAACAACTGCACTATCATTTTTTTTCAAATTCATATTTATTTAATTTGTATAACACAGGTTAGTTTACAGATCTATGTGGTATATAGTGAAAGATTCGGCAGGTACTCTATATCCAACCAGTAAGCATACACAATATTAAATTACTAAAAGAGGTTCTAAAACAAAATAAGCAATTAACTAAAATATAAAAAGTACAACGAACCTCGTTTAACTATTCCCATATTATTAGTTAATATGGATTCGGATCTTATTGTTGATATATAAAACATTTGCCACATTTTTACTTTAAGCCTTATTTATTTAAAGAATATTTACTTCCATTAAAATTGTTATAACTACGTGCGTAGTCTAAAGTGATTTTAAAGGCTACCAGTGCATTTACATGTACCGCATCTGCTAGATTTTTAAGTATGTTATCGATATGTGCGATTGCGTTCTCGCGCTTGCTTATTATATTTAAGCTTTTATAAATAATTATTCATGTCATTAACTTGCGAAGTATATTGTCCAACTTTCCTGTAGATAGGCGGTTGTAACATTTCCGTAGCGTTAGATATATTTACAGATCTGTGTTATTCTTAATACAATATGATATTAAATTATACCATACACTGTTTAAAAAATACGCATTTCTCTGTAATAGTAGGATTAAATATATGTATTTGTGTAATTCGCATATAATATGTATTAGGCAATGAACATGATAAATGTTTTAAAGGTAGTAAAAATTATTAACGTCCGGTCTGTCGGTATATTACGGTCGTAAAATAAGTGGTACTGGCTTAACTACCATACAATATAATAATTCCGTTTTTTGTCAAATAGAAAATATAACTGGGAAATAAAAGCCGTACATAGTGGAACAATATAATAAAAAAATATTTAATGGTTTTTGAAACATCATTGAATATGAATTTTATAAGAATGCTTAAAAATATCAGTATGCATAAAAAATAAAATTCCATTCACTGTGGTACCAGAAATAATAATAATTAACACAATATATCAAATTATATTATAGGATACCTTTACGCATAATAACAAAATATTTAAATATTGGTAAATATAACACAATTATGTCGAAATGTGGTTTTTGAAACATCATTGAATATGAATTTTATAAGAATGCTTAAAAATATCAGTATGCATAAAAAATAAAATTCCATTCGCTATAGTACCAGAAATAATAATAATTAACACAATATTATATCAAACTTTGTTATGGGGTACTTTTACGCATAAGTTGTTCAATATTTGTTCGCCTTATGTGAGGGCGTGCCTTAATTACGTGAGGAGTTTTTAGCGATTTTCCTACCCTCCCCCTAGTGAGATGTCGTGAGATAATGCTCGACCCCCTCGCGCCCCTTTACGTATTATTTATCAAAATGCGTATTATTTGTATAAGAACGTTAATATGTACTTGATTGCGTTGGGTTTATTTAAAAGAAATAAAATAATTTGCTTAATTATTTTTATACAATCTGTGAATTTCCTATAACCGAGATAAATATTATTGTGTAGAATTTAACTATATTTTACTTAATTTAACCCAATTTTCTCGAAATTTTACACAAGGAACACTGGGGAAAAAACGTGATATTTGCCGAGACTCGCTCTCCTCTACGTGAGATTGGGTGAGATTCGGCTTGACCCCCCAACACACTAAAACATCTCACGTAATGAATGGACGTCTCCTATCACAATAGTTTATTATCGTTTATATGGATTAATATATGTATTAAAATAAGTTTTTTGTGATTCCATGCTTATATTACGGTATTTAAAACCTGCATTTTAAATACCTTTGAAAAAAAAATGATCTCGTCACCATTTAGACTGCTGTTATGGGATAAGTACTGTTGAACACGTATTATACCATTCTAATTTCGTAGAATGTAATATGAACGAGAAATTATATATAATATACTATTTCTATCACAATTCGAAAATAATTGATAATTATATTACTATTTTATTCGTAATTTCTTTGATTACATCACACATATATATTCTCACTCGTATGTATAAAAATAAAGGGCTGTTTTAAAATTAAATAAAAGTGAGGACAATAACAACGCAGCAAGTTCACTCGAAAGTTTTTACTGAATAAGACTGCTTTGAGTGATTCGTTTCGTGACTGGCTTGGCTTGGTGTGATTTATTGCTAATGAGATTTTGAAATTTAGTTTTTATTCGCGAGCCTTTTTTAGCTTTATAATTTTAAAGCTAACTTTAACGGTTTCGTTTTTTTATTTCATGACTAAATTTAGTGTGTTGGCTTTTGATAAGTTTCTTGTTAATAGGTCGGTTATGTGTTGCAATATTTAGTAACTGCATCTATAAGTATTTTTGTGATAATAATTCTACTATTTCTTGTGAATTTCTGTTATAAGATTAAAACTACATGCATTCCATTTATGAATATTGAAAAACGACTGCCTCGTTGGTCTAGTGGTTGTAGTGGTGCGACTGATGATTATGAGGTTCTGGGTTCGAATCCCAGGTCGGGCCAAAAAAATCAGTTATTGAGTTTTTCTGTCAAGAAATTCTCAGTAGCTGCCCGGAGTCAGGAAGTTGGCGGTGTCTCACCCCCGTGCCTCGGAAAAGCACGTAAAGCCATTGGTACTGCGCCTCATCTCTTTCCGGTCGTGTCGGTTTACCGTCCCATCGGATTACGAGAGTGAGGTAATAGAGAGTGCACCTGTGCTTGCGCATACACTTGGGCACTATAATCCTGTCCTGCGCCGATGGCTAGCCTCCGTTGAGGCTGGCCGCCGTGACTGAAATTCGGTCTGGAGGACATTATTATTATTATTATTGAAAAACGAACAAACCTTGAAACTATTTCATAAATTTAAAAAAGTTATCGTTTTATATCCGTTTTCATTTTTATTTTATTGTTAAGGCAAAGAAAAGATATAAATCGAAAGCATGTAGTCTTGCTCTTTGTCAAGGCTGTTGGTTGTAACATGTCGAAGTTGATCTTTGTATACATTATCTTTTGAACATTTGTTTCTAATGTCTTGTTTTTATAACCAAAAATAAATAAAATACCAGTATATCACAGTATATGTGTATTATTGGGCAGATGTAAAAGCCATGTGATATTAATGTATGTTAGGCGTAGGTTAAAGTGAATCAAGTGTCCCTCAGAAGATAGATCTTACGACACAGTTATAAGAATTATTTTCATTGTACAACACAAAATCATACTCATCATTTTAGGAATTAATAGTTTTCACCTTTTTTTACTGTTTTTTTTTATATTCTTTTATTATTGGCTATGTGTATAGTATGTACTTAAATGTAAAATTTCTTCATTTTAGGTGCATATAAACCATTAAATGAATAGTAATGTTGAAGGAAACATAATATAATGTTCGCAAGTGACTTCTGAGGCGCTGTTACACAACATAGAGCTAATTATTATTTTACACAATAACCTGTTATGCTTATATCTCAGTGATTTTTTTATTAATTTTAATTTATATTCTAATGAAATTACCTAATGGATTTACGCCAAAATTATATTTGTAGATATTTTGTGTAATTTATGCAATGTGAGTATTATATAAATTTTATTTGTAATGTTTGATGTGTATACTATGTATATTATGCGCTTGGATAACTTGTTAAAGTTGTCAGTGATTAGTGAGGTTTGTTAAGTTATTGATTAAGCGTAATCTTGTCGATGTTTTGTAGCTTTCAATGTTAAGTATATTATTCCTGGAAATAGGAAACAATTTAGAACACTATGAATTCTGATATCGTTACATATAATAATCAATTAAATGAATAATAAAACTACAAACAATGTAATGTATAAAAATGTCTTTAAATATATAGTTTCAAATTAAAATAAAAAAGTGAATGATTTTTCAGTAAAAAAAATACTACAATAATACGTATATAAATGAATACTTTATAAATTATACTATAAAGAAGCTATGATTATGTGTTTTCTTGCCAATATTGTAGCATTACAGTTATAATCTGTAACCTATGAAATAAATTTGCATAATGTCTTGTTTGTGTTTATAGCTATGTGAAGTATAAAGTATTAATAAGAACAATAATCAATGTTAATATCTTGCAAAATATTGTAGAATAAATATTAAATAATGGCAATATTACGTGATGCATACAATTTTGTTCAATGTACTTACTATTTTTCAATTATACATGTTAAAAATTTTCAATTTGTACCATGCGCATGTTGTAGCCGAAATCTGATGCAGTTTTGCATATCTTAAACAATATGTCACATACATTGTATATTCCATGTAGACGTTACTTGTGGCTGTTTTACGGAGAACTGTACTCGGAATGTTTCAGTAATCAAATATACGAACTTCACAAATGTAGAATTTTTATTACTGTGTTTCCTAAACTAGTGTTGACTGCCTTAGTCGTAAACGTGATTATGAGGTCTGGGGTTCGAGTTCTGTGTCGAGCCAAATTCTGTTCTAACTCTGTGCTTCGAAAATCACGTAAAGCCGTTGGTCCTGCGACTGATCTGTCTCCAGTTGTAGCGGATGCCATCTCATTGGACTATCAGATTGAGAAAATATTGAGTGCACTGTGCACCTGTGCTTGCACACACACTCGTACACTATAATACTGAACAGCATAGATGGTTAGTCTCCGTTGAGACCAGACTCAAATTTCGTTAGGGGGACATTATTTGTGTTGATATTCATGTGCTTACTATTAGTTTTTAAAAACAAAATTAAAATCTTATTATAATAATTTTAATTTATCAATGCCAAGAAAAACATTTTCTCAAACTTGACGTCTGGTAAACTTATATGGCTGTACTGTAGTGATGCGATTTAAAATGCTAAGTGCGATAATGTTATTAAGTAAAAAAGTACATCGTGGGGCAGCGGGACGGTACGTCTACACTCGACGAGCGATGTCGTCAGATCGCGAGAACTTTACACTCGTGCGAGGTGGTACACATAATATTATAATACACAAATGTATTATAGTATTCTGTGAGGTGATGGGACTTCTTTTTCTGCCTACGAGTCCGTCTGGGTCGGCACCAGCTTGTTATCTATTTCTGCCGACAAATAGCAGTACTTGAACTACTTTGTTCCGGTCTAAACGGTGTAGTGGCGGTGCAGTGTTAGAATACCCGCTACCCTTTATTATCCCGCGGGTGTCGTAAGAGGCGACGAAGGAAACAAATTAGAGGATGGGCAGCAGCGTCTTCCTAATAACGACTAAATATAAAAAACTGAGTACCTCACAGAGTACCTTTATACAACATGTAACAAAAACCCTGTGGTTCCCGTTAAATGTGTTATCAGAATTAGTATTCAAGCGTATAAAAATAATTTTTTTTTCAGAAAACTCGACCATATTTTTTTTAATTTAATTTAAAAAACATGGTCGAAACGCCCCTTTTTTATAGGCGCCTCTGACCAATCACAACTCTTAAATTTTGCGCACGGCACTAATCGATTTCCGTCGACCAATCAGAGCGCAGGCGACTTTTTCTATGGAAAACTTACAAATGCTGTTTTCTGTGGTAAAAAATCCCTTCACAAACTTCTTACACATTTCTAATACTAGAACGAACTTATATTTATCATAGTACACACTAAACCTTACTAACCTTAAAATAATGAAAATACTGAAACGGTCTTCGTTACGCTAAAGTTTCCTAGTACTTAAGCTTATGCGGCGTTAGCGCACGTAGCGCCGCCAGGCGGCAGGAATGCACAACACTAAATCATGCCAACAACATCACGCTTGCTAATCCTAAAAACTATGCAGAGTACACTTAAACATGTTACTGACTAAATCTATCTTAACGTAGTTTTAAATCACAATAAAAAACAAAATTAAATAAGTAATTAAAATTACGTATCGTCGCTAACATTCCCAACTCCCCCACGGTGCGCAGCACTTCATCCTCCGGAGGCGACGATTCCACTGGTACTAGCACGATGACCCGTCGAGTTGGGCGGCGAAGTATTCCTCCCGATGTCCGCACGTCCAGCACTCTGGTTCTTCCGTGTGGTCCGGGATAAGTCTTGACAACTTCTCCGCGAGGCCATGAATTTCGTGGTAACGTAGTGTCCACTATTAGCACGATATCTCCTTCTCTTGGGTCTTTGGCTTCTTTCTTTTCGAGCTTCCTTGGCATCAGGAGGGGTAAGTATTCTTTGATCCATCTTTTCCAGAAGTGGTCTGCAAGTCTTTGAGTGGTTCTCCAGTTTGCATTCCCGATCAGCTCCGTGTTATTGAATTCTCCCGGTGCCATTGCTCCGCATGATCTCCCCAGCAGAAAGTGGTTCGGTGTTAGACTCTCTACGTCTTCTGGGTCCATGCTGATCGAGGTGAGAGGTCTAGACGATGTGTTCAACCTCGGTCATTAGCGTATGGAGAACTTCTTCGGGTGGGCTTCTCTCGTTGAGAACCACTGGTAGCGCCGTCTTGACTGTTCGCACGAGTCTCTCCCAGGCGCCTCCCATATTCGGAGGTCCCGGGGGATAAACTTCCACTTGATGCCTTTCTCTTGTGCAGCCTCTTCTAATTCCCTTTTGGCCCCGACGAAGTTGGTTCCGTTGTCGCTGAATATGGTTTTCGGGGTCCCTCTTCTGGCCGTCGTCGTTTCGTCGGAGAGCCATGATCATCGAGCTTGAGCTGAGAGAGGGCACTAGCTCTAGATGTATGGCTCTAGTAGTGAGACAGGTGAATAAGGCCCCCCAGCGCTTCTCAGTCCTTCTTCCGATAGTGACTTGCATCGGCCCAAAGTAGTCTACGGCCGTGCAAGAGAACGGAAACTGATGATGCTGTAGTCTCTCGCTCGGTAGGTCTCCCATCGGGGGTATCTCTGGTGAACTCTTCTTTGTCTTGCACCATTGACAGCTGTGTGCGACTGCCTTTAGAGTCGCTCTTAAGCCCAGGATCCAGAACTTTTGACGAATCTCGTTCATTACTGTAGCAGTGTTTCCGTGAAGGAATTTTTTGTGGTAGTGTTGTATTATGAGACGCGTTATCTTCTGTTTCCCGTCTAAAATGATAGGATTCATTTTCCTTTCGTTTTGGTCGTGGAATTTCTTTGTCTTACTTCTTAGTTTGATAATTCCATCGACCCATACGTAAACGTCGATTTTCGTCGTCGTTTTTCGTGCCTTGAAATTCTTTATGTCTGATGCGAAACTGTCGTTCTGGCTCATCCTCATTAATAACTCTTCGGTCTTCTTTATGTGTTCTTCTGCCAGGGATAGGTACAGCCGCTTATTTTCATTTCTGTTGGCTGATGGGTTTGAGGCTCGTGCTTCTTTCTTCTGGGTATTTTCTCGTGGTTTCCAGGGCTCTTCCTTCTGGCGCCTGGCGGTGGCGGACGCTTTACGGCTCTTCTCTAATAAGTGGTGTGTGAAGGCGACCACTCTGGCCGTAGTGCGCTACAGTCGCTCCCAGCTCGAGAATCTCTCTGGATTCAAAAGGACGTCTTCTGCTGCCTTTATCGCCAACACCTTTTGTTTGTTCTCTTCTGGCATAATACCCTCTAGTTTGAAGTCGTGAAACGGCCTCTCTTCTTCTGGTTGACGAAGAAATGAAATGAAGAGATGGCCTTTGAACCATCTGGCGTTGTGGTCGAATTCGATTGGGGTTCCCCTCGTGGCGTCGTCTGCTGGATTTTCCTTAGTTGGTACCCATCTCCAGTCTTCCGGCTTGGACCTCTCTTCGATTTCTGCAAGTCGATTGGCCACGAAAGCTTCGAACTTCCTTGGTTCCGCCTTTATCCACTGCAGTACTATGCTGGAGTCGGTCCAGTAACTCTTCTTTGATATTTCGAGCTCCGACTCCCCTTCAATCGTGGCGGCTAGTCTACTTCCGAGTAAGGCCGCTTGTAGCTCTAGCCTCGGAATTGATACTGGTTTCGTTGGCGTCACTCTTGCTTTGCTGGCGATCATGGAGACATGGACTTTCCCTCCGAGCTCGACTGTTCTCCAGTAAACTACTGCTGCGTAGGCTTCTTCACTTGCATCGGTGAACGTATGTAGTTGTCCTTTTCTGCAGTTAGGTGAGACGCATCTTGGAATCTTCAGCCTCGCTAACGTCGATACTTCTTCTAAGTAGTTCATCCAGGCTTCCTTTTGTTGTTCGTTAATTACTTCGTCCCAGTCTATTTTTCTTTTCCAGATATCTTGAATTAATTTCTTCCTTTGTATCAAGACCGGTGTTGCAAAACCCATTGGATCGAAGGTGAACATCACTGCGCTTGTGACTTCTCTCTTTGTTGGAGTTCTTTTACCATCTTGCAGATCCTTTGAGGTGTTGCGTAGCCCAACGTTGAAAGCTAGTGCATCTTCTTTTACTAGCAATCTTAGCCCCAGAGTCTTCTCTTCCTTTGTTAGTTGCAGAGAGTTTTCTTTATTGGTGTCTTCTACTTCTGATAGTACCCCCGAATTGTTACTGGCCCAACCCTTCAGATGAAAGTTTGCTCTTGCGTGAATATCTTTCACTTCTTTGGATATATTCTTGCTTCAGTTACAGACGCGAAGCTCTGTAGATAATCGTCCATGTCCGTCTTCACTGCTTCGGGATGAGTGTTCTTGAATTCTCCTGCGTTCTTATTCATTACATATATCACCGTTGCCGGTGATGACACTGCCCCAAAGATGATTGAAGACACTCTATACTCTTCTGGCTTGCCAGTTCTTCGGCTTCCGCGCCACAGGAACCTGAGACTGTCTCGATCGTCTTCTCTGACTTTGACCCGGAGGAACATATCTTGAATGTCGGCCATGACGGCCACTGGTCCCTCTCTGAAGCGCAGCAGTACTCCAAATAGTGACTGCAATAGGTCTGGGCCTGAGAGCAAGGCGTCGTTGAGGCTCTTCCCTTCATACTTGGCAGCTGCGTCGAACACTATTCTCAGCTTCTTCTTAACTGGATGCACAACAGCGAAGTGGGGTAAGTAGAATATTCTTCCTTTGTTGGAGGTTTCCGGAGCTATCTCTGCATATCCTTTTTCAATTAGACTCAGGATCTACTTCTCGTAGTGCTCTTTTGCTTCGTGGTCTTGATCCAGTTTCTTCTCTATGTTGACCAGGCGTCGGATTGCTTGATTGTAATTGTTGGGTTGGGTTTCATCTTCTTTTTCCCACAGGAGTGCTGTTTCATATTAACCGCTTGACAGTTTCTTTGTAGTCTTCTCGGGGGTTTCTAGTGCTCTTCTGTCGCTGTCATTGGTTGGCGACCGATTTTTAATCCCAAGAGATTCCAACTGAAAGTGTTCTCGGACGATTTTTTCTATGTTTTCTTCGTCAGTGGTCGCTCTGCCATAGTGAGTGAAGTTCACTGTGGCAGTTACTCCTGTTTCACATCCGTGTAACACCCTCCCTAGGTTTGTGAGGGAGGCTACAGGATCGGATGGTTTTCCCTTCTTCAGTCTTCTTGTTACTGTTGTTGTCCCCAGTTGTCTTGGGTTTTTCGGTGACGTAGAGGAGTTGGCTTTCAATTGCCCTTAGATAATCGCAGTTTCTTACGGTGTCCTTGTTTATACATTGTTCGGACAGCTTCAGGTCGTCGATGGTTCTTGCTACGATGATTCTCTTTTCTCTTTTATGAGCCTCTTTTATTTTGAACTCGATCTTCTGTGAACTATCTTTTCTTAACACCTTCCCGCCGACTGTTTCGATCGTAAGTTTTTCTTGCATCCCTTCGACTCCGATCTTCTCAGCGATTGATGCGTCTAAGAGTGTGATCGTTGACCCTTCGTCTAGTAACGCTAACACGCGAACTTGGCCATTTGGGCCATAGAGGTTCACTGGGATGATCTCCTTTGGCGTTGTGAATTGAGGCGACCTTTTCTTCTGACGTGCTACCGGTGTCTTCTTCGCTTCTTTTTCTACTGGTGCTAATGGTTTGTCAGAATGCAAGATGGTATGATGCCATCTCTTACATAGCTTGCAGGCTGGGGCTTTACAGTTGATTCTTGTGTGCTTGAATCGAAGGGACTTGAAGCATATTTTTGCTTTCTTGGTCATATCCCATTTTTCATTCAGGTTAGCTTCTTTGAACTTCTTGCATTCTAGTGCGAAGTGTTCTTCTTCACAGAACGGACATGACTTCTTATATTTTTCTTTTGACGCTTCTTGTACCGAATGAACGGGTTTTCTTATTCCTCTCTTTTGCTCCGAAGGTGCTTCAGGCGGTGCGAAGCCTCCGCACATGTCGGCTTCTGTTTCCAGGAACGCTTCGACGAGTAATAGTTCTTGAATTTCTTCATCTCTTCTGCTTCTGTGGTAGGCGAATCAACGAAACTTCATTGATGTTGGCATCTTGTCTACTATAACTCTCAGTGTTTCGGGGGAACTGAGATACTGTGGTTTCTTCAAGGCTTTGATTGTCTCGACGACGTTCTCCACTTTTCTTGCAAATACGCATATGTCGCTTGGGTTCTCGCCGACTTTTAAAAGGTTCTTCATTTTTTCTAGTTCTGCTAATGCCAGTGCTCCAGGTCTTCCGAGTCTTGCTTCTAGTCCCTTGATTACTTCGCGTGGGTCTTCGGCGGTGAACAGCAGGCTTTGGACGGCTTCTCTAGCTTTTCCTTGGATCGCTATTCTAAGGCGCGCTAGGTTCTGATTGTTACTGAAAGAAACGGCCATATCTTCGTATGATCTCTTGAAAGCCAACCATTCTTTACAGATCCCGTTGAAGTGAGGGAGTTCAAGGTACTTCGGTGAACCGACGTCAGGTGACTTCTCGGATAACTTAGGTATGACTGAAGCCAGTTCCTGGATTTCACTCTTTTCTTTTGCCTCAATCGGCTTGCGATCCTTATTAGGCATGTCCCCGGTCTGGATGAACCACTGCTCGACTTCTCGAGTTCGTTCGAACAGTTCTTCTCCGGCACCATCTTCTTCTTCTGACTCCGCGGTGAGAAGTTCTAATTCAGCTTGAGCAACTCTTGATCGAGCTTCTGCCAGTTCTAGTTCTATTAATGCCACTGTCATTCTCGCTTGCGCTTCTGCTCTCTTCCTAAGCGACGAGCGAACAGAATGTGTGTCTAGATCGCGGGTCGTCTTCTTAGGGTGAGGCCGCTGCAGACTCTTTTCTCTGGAATTTGGTGTGCTTCCCTCGTTCAGACGTGTTTTTACTGCGACATTTCTTTCTTGAATCTGCGGCGTTGGATGACTCTCTTCTTGGCGAGGAAATGACGCTTCGACGGTGCAGGTCGGGGGGGGGGGGGTGGTATAAGTTACGTCCTCCGATGTTGATTCCTCTCCTGCGGTGTTTTTGGTATGAAGTACGGGTTGTTGATGTCCGTGTACGCTGCTCGGCGGTGATCTTCTTGTAAGCGTCGATCGATTTGAAATAGACGCGTTCGTAATCATCGCGCCCGTAGATTCACCCGGCGTATTCACTCCAATCCGTCGTACTGGTACCCGTAGTAGCGTTACTTTCACTCGTAGTCTTCGACTGTACTGATTTTGATCTCGTATTTGTAGACATCTTCCCAGTTTTCTTGAACCCAATCCGGCTTTCGAGGGACCAATGTTGACGCTCGTGTGTGTGTGTGTTTATAGTGGAGCGGGTTTGCTGGCGGGATGTCGACTGGAGAGTGTGCGGTAGCAGTAGGATGAACAATAATACCACTTCTTCAGAGTTTCTTCTATTTATTTTCTTGATGTTCTTCTTACACTTGCTGGATTCGGAATGTCTGACCACAGAAAACGCCTATTATAGGCGCCTCTGACCAATCACAAATCTATATATAAAGGCACTAATCGATTTCCGTCGACCAATCAGAGCGCGGGCGACTTTTTCTATGGAATACTTACAAATGCTGTTTTCTGTGGTAAAACATCCCTTTACAAAGTTCTTATACATTTCTAATACTAGAACGAACTTATTTTTATCATATTACACTAAACAGTCTTAAAAACCTTAATTTATACCTTAAAATAATGAAAATACTGAAACGGTCTTCGTTACGGTAAAGTTTCCTAGTACTTAAGCTTATGCGGCGTTAGCGCACGTATTGACAGGATGCTGCGTATGACTGCGCACGTTGACTCTGCTATACGCAAAGCTCGATGTGCGCGGGCAATGCTCCGTCCTGTCCTGACATCCAAGTTACCGACAAAGTCGAAGATAACCATCTATAAAACCTACATAAGACCCTTGCTAACATACTCTGCTCCGGCCTGGTATGCACTCCTGAGCGATCGTCAGAAGCGGCGACTTCAGGCCCAGCAGAATTTGTCATTAAGAACTATAGTCGGTGCGGGTCGCTACGTCCGTAATGACGTCATAGCGGCCAACCTCAAGATAGAGAGCCTTCATGAATTCGTGGTCCGGCTGGCGCGCGGTATGTTTGACCGTGCCGACAACGGACCACACGAACACCTCAACGGCTTCGCGCCGTTGCATGCAAGGCCGCCGGACGGGCGACCTTATCCAAGAGAACTCCTCCCTATATAGATTAGGGAGTCTGAGTAAACCCCTCAATGCCGCAGAAAGGCCAACTTTGACAAATAATTGTGTTATTTAAACACAATTATTAGATAACCACCTTTTGCTTATAATTTAACCGACTGCGACAATAGTCGTTATAACAACGCCTTTAACATCAAGGCGCCCAGGACCGGCACACTGTAGTGTGCCGTGAGGAACATCCGGGTAAAGGGGTACACCCCGAGGCCCGAGACCTGCACGGCTATATGCCTGCAGAAGACAACAACGACGCGCACGTAGCGCCGCCAGGCGGCAGGAATGCACAACACTAAATCATGACAACAACATCACGCTTGCTAATCCTAAAAACATGTAGAGTACACTTAAACATCTTATTGACTAAATCTATCTTAACGTGGTTTTAAATCACAATAAAAAACAAAATTAAATAAGTGATTAAAATTACGTATCGTCGCTAACAACCACCGTGCTTCAGAACGCAAGTCAAACCGTTGATCTCTTTCCGGTCGTCTCTGATTGCCATTCCGACGGACTATGAGATTGAGGGAATAGAGAGTGCAGAGCTACCATCTGCGCAGGATTGCACGAATGATAGATTGATAGAAGATTACGGCGGCCCGTCTTAACGGAGTCTCCGTTAAGACAGGCCGCCGTAATCTTACTTTGGTCTAAATGACATTATATATGTACTTACTAATAAAATATAAACATTTGTAATGTTAAACAGTTATTATGTATTACAATTAAAAACAAATTACACAATATTTTGAAACTTAATTTAAACTAAATAGGTTTGTATTAATAATAAAATACAGTCTTATTAAATACGTCAGCCGACTTTATTATTGATGTAACCAGTTTGTTTATCATACCCGACGTACACACCTCTCAGAACTGCTATAACCTGTTTTGAAACGGCTTTAAAGTTTACGTAAATAATCCATATTTTACATGTTTTTCTAAAATCCAATGTTGCTTTTGTTTTATATTTCTCTTTTAGAAAGAATGAAACAAAGTAACGAAGACTTCCCCCGAAGTTGTGACGGTGTGAGATAATCCACTACTCCCGAACTCCCGTGAGTGTCATAATGATCGGCAGTCGCGCTTTCAACCACTAAACCAACGAGGCAGTCAACATGCAATGTAGATAAACATGCAACCAGTAAAATAGCGCCGCCATTCCCTTTTTAGTTTATATTATGAGGGTCGTTGCCAAATAACATCTTATATTATTCAAGTAAAATCTTCAATACCACTGATACTGACGAAAGCAATGACGCGCGTAGCCGATCAAAGTAATACATGGCTAAAATATTAGCATCCAAAATACAGTAATTCGCGTTTTAGATGCTAAATAGTAAATACGACTCAATGCGCTTAGGGAACCAAAAACGGTAGTTCCAAATCGTAAAAGTAAGAAGAACTAAACAATCTTTTTCAATAGTCTTTTACAGTATTCCATATACAGTTTTTATATAATTCCATATACAGTATACGATGGATTAAACTTCGCGCATGTGTAAAATATACCTGTACTTGTTTACACTAGTACACCAATGTGTAAACAAGTACAGGTATATTTATTATAATATCACAATAAAACATCGATTTTACGTCGTAGAGACGTGCTGCAACTATATTAATGGTTGTAGATTGTATTGGTTGTATTGTAGTATAAATAAATAACCATTTTTAAAATTTTTGTCTGTCCGAGTTTTTTTTTTTTTTCGAAATTGCTGAACCGATAGTGGTAAACTTCTGGAATAGAGATAGCAATTCCAGGAGTGATCAAGGCTATATATTTTTCCGAAAAACTTGTTTTCAATAATTCGAAGCTTTGATAATATAAATAGTCTTTGATATAGATATTATATTATATTGATTATGTAGGCGAAATCGGGGCAGGTCGCTATAGGCTCGCTAGATTTTTATTCAGGTTCATTTGAAGGATAAAGGAACCCATCGTAAAGAAAAATCGTCCTTACTTTCGATAAAACTATTCCTAGTTTTATTTCACCTTGTGCTGATAATGTGGTCCCGGGTGGGGCCAAAATCAGTTATTGTGCTTTTCTGTCCTAGCAGCTCAGACTCGGAAGTTGGTGGTGTTTCACCCCTATGCCTCGGCTAGCATATAAAGCCGTTGCATTCTACGCCTGATCTCTCTTTGGTCGTGTCGAATTGTCGTCCTGTCAGATATCCATATTTGCGCCCTCCTTTCTGCTGCTCCCTCCTTTCTGCCAAGAAGGGTCGCGTTCGTATACGGCTTAGAGATCTCTCATCAGATCGGTAAGCCATTCCTTAAAGGTGGGGTTTAGTGGGTAAAAGTCTCCACATAACCACGCAGCCGGTTACGTGGTATGCTATGAGCATTCCCCACCTCCCTCCGCCGCTTTCCGGAGGATTGCCCATATTTGCTTCGGGCGCAAAAGAAAAATATCCATATGAGATTGAGGGAAGAGGGAGTGCACCTATTCCTGCACTTACACTTGTATACTAATAATAATTCAGGCTTAGTCTGCATATACTCATATGACCAGTCTCCATTGAGACCGGTCGTCGTTACTGAGGTTAGGCCTGAACGACATTATATCTTAAAATATCACAACGTAAATACTTAATGAAAGGAATGTTGTTCAAAATAACAAATATGTGGGAACGTAGTTGCAATTAAGTCTTGTTTTCATAAACATCTTGTAGACCTCGAATACACTCTGGAATCTGAACAAACTTAGGTCTATTTGTATGTTCTGTTGTTGTGTATAAACCTGTGACAGTCATATATATATATATATATATATATATATATATATATATATATATATATATATATATATATATAGAACTGTGGGAAATTTGACACGCTTGGGTCTCCCATTATCCAATGGATAAATAAGAGATTGCACCGGTTAGAGATTGACCGGTTTAGTTCACTAAAATGAGGTCTAGCAAGGGCTAACTTTGAAAGGGGAAAATAAACAAGATAACAACCATCGACAGAAAGATGGCGGCATTCTGAGCCAGGACGTCGCGTCGCTTACAAATAATGAGTAATTAAACAATTACAAATCACCATCGCGTACAGCATCGATGTATCTGCTCTAGCCGTAACCCGTAATGACTAATAGCGTTACATATCTCTATATGTCTTCTTGTCTTATGTAAAAAAATCACAAATTTCTAAACGCAGTCTTCGTCGACCTAGCTTACTTGTAGTGTACCAAAGGTACGAACAAACTACGCAAAAAAGCAAACTTTTGAAGGAGCACAGACTTATATTAAATGGTTTGTAATATAAAAAATGTAAACCCATTTAGCGGTTTTAAGTCTCAGCTATCACAATACATAATTGAACATTTTTCACCATTAAACTAAGGCTATGAAGTTACTGACTGATCGATGTTGGGCGACCAGTAGAATAAGTATACTAAAATGTAATTATATTTTCATGTAAGTGGCATTGTTTCTCTTTTTTGAAAATAAATTTCTTTAAACTTATATATAAAAAACAATTACTATCCGTTAGTCACACTCAAACTCGAAAATGACTCGAACGATTTCGATAAATTTTTTGGTGTGCGTTGGAGTTGGTTTAAATTTATTTTTTCCTGGATTATTTACATTCACAATTAGATCCAGTTATTGTCAAGATTCAAATATCACAGGTGCAAAGCCGGGGCGGATCGCTACTTCAAAATAAAAAGTACTTTATACAACGAAATCTATAAGTGAAGAAAGTTTTTCTGCACTAATAAAATATAAAAAAAAATACATCCCCATAACAAATTGCTAATAAAAAGATATTCGATAAACATACGTGTATTAGCAGGCTTATCGAGAATGTAAACAACTGGACTCATTTGCATACCTGTAAGCACCCAAGCCCAAGCTAGTCTCCTTCATCTCTTCACATAGATAAGTCGCCTCAGTTGATTAGACAAACGTTTCTTAATTGTATGCGCCATGACCGAGTTGAAAGTAAGTGTGATTATTTTATAATTTATTTTATTAGGAATGTCTTTTTCTGTATTAATTTTTATTATCATGTACATTTTAATCACCAGTAATATTATCGTACATATGTTAAACAAATAATGCTGTTATCTTAGCGAAAACTCTTCAAATATTTCATACTGTGGCTATAATGAATCAAAAATAACAACATCATTAATGATTTCTATATAAAAAACTATTATTTTTCTTCTTCTTCTACATCAGTCTCTAAAAGTCTGGAAAAAACTTCTTGGTTGGAGGGGGCTTGCGCTAATTTCTATGCTTGGTAGTGGGATTGGTGATTGTAGTCACCAAATTCTTGCACCTTTACTCTTGCAACTCCACTTCCCGTCACTGGTCTGAGTAATTTACGCCTGATGAAAACCATCTGTCGGAAATCTGGGGTCAGAAGTTATAAAATCTTTCCGACACTAATTATTTTACTATTAAGAGTAATAGACGACACAGTCCAACTGATGGTAAGTAGATGCAGTAGTCCATAAACTTTCACATAAGTCTTTGATCAAAACTCAAATTACAAATGTGTTATCAACACAGAGACTAAGTTGAAATGCCTAAATGCCTACTTTCCAGTAAAATAGGGTCTCAGGTTCTCTACACTCACCATACCAATCACAGCAGCATTAAGCTGCTATTTCACGCTGATATTCTGTGAGAGCATGGTCTTCCTCCGATTAAGCAGATCGATTTCTGCTACAACAATTACGTAGTTGCAGCGTGGCTCTACAACGTATATGAAACGCACTTCCTAAGATCGTCTCTTATGACATTACATTACTGGACTAAAATATTACTAATAAACAAGCCGCTTTCACTATTGTTCGTTTTAAGTACTTATGTTCATTTGATAAATTAGCAAAAAAATGTAGTTACGAGTACAAAGTAAATTGATATATGTAGTTATTCTTTAAGCACTACTTGTGTGGACGTTATTCGCAGTACCTCTCAGGGTTTGGATCGGAGTTTTCTTCAGAAGACCCTCAACGTCCAGGTGCACTGCCGGTTGGCCAGAACTCTCCACAGCGGTGCCCTTACGGCCTCTACGCTGAACAACTTTCAGGCACAGCGTTCACTGCACCAAGAAGTGAGAACAAGCGATCTTGGTTGTATAGGTAGTCTATTTTTTTTTCTAATACTAGCAGTAACACATAATATCCCAGCCGATAGTACCTAAGTTGATCCTTTAATAATTTATAAAACTTATCAAAAGTTTCTTAGACTCATATATTTTATATTTTAGGATTCGTCCATCTGTCATTCACAAGCCATTCAAAAGGACAAATATTGCCACATTTCTCACGCAAAAATGGGATGAAGAGGAACCGGACCCTAATCAGGTACATATTTACTACGAATAAAGTAATTTTCTATAAATTTTTTATCCCTTTCATATTTCTACCAATATGCCAATCTAAAATGTTAATATTTATGTGTACGTTAGAACTAAAACGACTGGTGTAGTCTACATTTCATGTACCCACGTCATTGTGAGTTTTATATAAATAAATAGCCATAGTAAGAGATTAATTAGCACAGTGGTCGTAAACGCGGTTGCTGGTCTCGAGGTCCTAAGTTCGAACCTCGGGTTTGACAAAATTCTGTCATTGGGTTGTTCTGTCAAGAAATTCTCAGTAGCAGCCCGGAGTCAGGTAGATGGCGCTGTTTTACCCTCGTGCTTCGAAAAGCACCTAAAGCCGCAGGTCCTGTCGTCGGTTTACCGTCCTCTCTCCGGTCATGTCGGTTTACCGTCCTACCAAACTATAAGAGTGAGAGAATAGAGAGTACACCTGTACTTGCGCATATACTTGGGTATTGTGATTTTGTCCTGCGCAGATGGCTGCCGTGACCGAAATTCGGTCTGAGGACATTATTATATTGAAAACTACCATGATTTTGGTGACTTTTATCACATCAAAAATTAAATAAATACAATTTACCTTTGTAACTTTCAATCATGAATCATATTAACCTAAAGCTTATGGTATTAACTCACACTGGTCTTTTTTAGTCCACACTGAACTTAGGCCTTTCAAAAAATGCACCAGTTGGCAAAACTTAATTAAAAGATTGGGCTATAGCGGCCATACTCTGAACGCTGGGCAGCTGATTGATATCCTTGCTCTGCTGTTCGTCTTCAACCTGTGAAATTTGGGTTTAGCGTTTTTGGATGGATTTTTCCGGCATCAGTCGATCGCCAAAACCTAAAACCACTTTCGTCAATGACCAAGAACTACTGCGTCCCCTTACAGTTAATATAAACTCAGTAATAATTTTTTTTTTGTGTACAGTCGCGGTGGCTACCCTTCGACATCCCTCCAACAAATCATAAAATGGACTTTGTAGCTGGTATTCACACAATCTGTGGCGCCGGGGACGCTCGCGCCCGCCACGGCATCGCTATACATATCTACCTCTGTAACACTTCTATGAACAAAAGCGCGTTCTACAGCAGCGATGGAGACTTGTTAATAGGTTAGAAATAGACATATCTAGTTTAAAGGATATAAAGAATGAAACGGAGATAGAGAATATTCGGTTTAAATTATAATCTCTTACATAATATTAAAACAAAATCTGTTTCCACCGCGCCGTCTGTATGCTTAGATTTTACGGATTTTGATGAAATTTCTTTATGCGTTTGAGTTGGATGGTTTAGATGGATGGTTTAGATTCTTTAGATTCACAATTGGACTTGGTAGATGGCGAAGTTGTCGAGATCTAAAAATCACCCGAATTTTATACGTGGTAGAGTCACGCTGCAGCTATATTATGGTTTTAGCACGAACGGGTCGGCTCGACCGGGGAAGGACCACGCTCTCGCAGAGTACCAGCATGTAGCAAATAACAGCTTGATGCTGCTGTGTTTTGTATGGTGAGTGTAGAGAAGCGGAGACCCGTTTTACTGGAATCGAGGCATTGGTGATGCATCTTAGTCCTCAGGGGTGACAACGCATCATCTACATTTTAATTCTTAATCGAGGTTAAATGTAGATGTCTATGGGCCACAGCATTCACTTACCATCAGGTGAACTGCGTGCTCGCATGTCACGCTGTTTCTATAAAAAAAATCACCCGTGCGAAGCTAGGGTGGATTGCTAGTTTAGCACAATTCCTAAAATAGTGTGAGTCACACTGTTTTTCTCTACTGATTAAGTTTTATATTCTTTGATTCAGGTCTTGCAATGACAGCGTAAATCTTTTTTTTAACGTTACCTCCACACTAGCATTTTCTCCTGTATCGTGGGGGCAGTTTACAAACACAAATTTCACAAGGACAAACATCCAGACCCGGAACAATTACTTGTAGGCCATACAAATACTTGTACCGTGCGGGTTTCGAACCCGCGGCCCTTAGCGCTGTAACTCATTGTTGAGCCACTGCACCACGGAGCCGCCTAATCACCTAAATCTGTCACATCGTTCATCCGTATCCATATCGTAAGAGGCGATTTTGGTGAATGACAGAAATTTCTTATGGTTTTCGACAGATGTTGGCATAAGATCCCGCGTACCCTGCCAGTCATAAAAAATACCCGGACCACATATAAAGCAGCGATTATAGCAAAACCTCGCTTAAAAGGGGGAGACCCAGGTCCAGCAGTAGATTTTCACAGACTGATAAAAAATATTTTTATCAAAATTATGTCGGGTAATAGACTATCTATACGTCATTATCTATTTAAGAAAGTAGGTTTCCAAAAAACATACTGGCAATGCCTCATCATCATCATATTATCATATTATTACAGTCCTGCACAAGTATACTACTGAGTAGTAGACTTGTGCAGGACTGTAATAATATGATACGGACATAGGCCTCCCACAAAGAAAGGCCGCAACGCACAGTCCTGAGCCAAATGCATCCATCGGCATCCTGCATCTCTTACCAGGTCATTACTCCACCTATCTGGGCCCAGCTTACACTTCGCTTACCAATACGAAGCTGTCACTCGAAAACCTTTCTTCCCCATCGGTAGTATTTGAGACTGATAGTTGATGCCAATAGACATTAACTATCAGTCTCAAACATAGAACACTATAATACATACATAATAGAACGGGGGAGTGGGCGGAGCCCGTGTAACCACTAAAATGCCACTAACACATCAACTCACACGTATAAATGTCAACTCGAGATTTGTTTCGACGTTACAATCGTTTCCAAATTTCGCATGCAAATTATTTAGAAAATGCCAAATTGCACGCTATTTACAAATAAATATGTGTTAAAATCCGTCTGTCAACACAGCGAATCGGGTTTGTAGTAGTGATTAACTGATAATACGACGTAATTGGTTGTATGTGTGCTCCCGGCGACGCTTATCGTTGTACAAAATAAGGTTGACAGCCATTCTATTGTGTATTATAGAATTCTATGGTCTCAAATACGTCCAGTCGAAAATAGGCAATTTCGTGCTCCAGTTTTACGTGCCTTCATGAAAAGAGAAATAATTAAGTACTTGTAAAAAAAATATCGGTTTGTCACGCAGTGCCACAACAAGGAACCCTTAAGATTACCACCGAATTTGGTAAAATGGAGGTAGCACCCAACGAGATAGCAGTGATCCAACTGGGTATGAGATTCGCTGTATCTGTAGATGGACCAACTCGGTGAGTGTTTACAATACTATATATTATGGTGAAAAATTGGTGAAATTTGCTCTAAGGAGTTTCTCCTTTAAAATTTTGGTGAAAATATGACTAAATTAAAATAATTAGAAGTTTCTTTCTTGCACTTTATTTGGAGATTGACTTTGCTCATTTCGCAAAAAAATCAGTTTCGTCAAATTCAGTCATATTACACAAACGAGATGGTTGAAAACACACACAATTCAAACATAATAAAAGAACACTGCTTGAATGTGCCAGCTGTTTCTTTTTTGACGTAGACAGAGAATGCTATTAATATCTTTATCTACAATTGATATAATATACTAGTAAAGGTATTAATAGTTACTTTGTACCCATTCGCTCAACACATTGATGTGTCTTACCTAGATTGAAGAGCACCTCCCGCCCTCCCTCAATTGCGTGTACTGATCTCGTCACCACTAATCCCAGGACCACTGCTCCCAACACCACTACTCCCAACACCACTACTCCCAACACCACTACTCCCAACGTCACTACTCCCAACACCACTATTCGAGGAAAGACACACAATCGACGATAATACGACACGTGTTTCGCCTCTACACGAGGCATCTTCAGGTGATGTAGACTCTACGGCGGCTGACCGCTAGGTGAGCGGCGAGCCAAAACAGCTGCTATTTTATACACGCCGACACAACCGCTCCCTACCAAAGTAGCGAGCAACCGCTTCGTGCGATAAAAAACCTGCGACTAATTACCTAGGCTGCACTATAAGTATCGGGAATGGAATATTTCCACTGTTCCTGTCATATTAAAATCTTTTTAACTGAAAACTCCTTGGTTTTAAAAATCGAATACCATTTATTTATTTAAAAAAAAGATTTTCGGTCTTGTCACAAGGTTTTGTCAAACTTGTTTAGTCGTTGAGAAAATGGAATTGACTCGAGAAAATTCAAGAGCGATGATTTATTATGACTTTCGAAGTGGTTTAACACAAAAACAGTGTGTTGACCGGATGATTTCCGCATCTGGTGTGCAAAGTTACAGAGATATATTATTATATTGTTATATAAAACATCGTGGAGGGCAGACAGTCTGCAGCCCCGTAATGAAGGGACCCGACTTGGGCAAAGCTACTTAGGTGTGAGTCAAACCAAGACGCAGAGAGTGCCATTGAGAATAATGTTACGCGCTCCAGTCGACGACACACTAGCGCCATCTAGTGTCAGGAACGAGAGCGAGGGGAGCGTTGCAGTTTATGACATCACAAATCTTTCGACCGACAGCGCCACCCGAAGAACTAAGTTTCTAGAAAATCTATACTCGAACTCTCGGTACCTTGCGCGTGTTTACTTGAACATTCCGGATATTTTGCTAATTTAAATAAATAGGTGGCGCAAGATGCGATCGAGGCAGAGAGTTGAACTCGGCGACACAAGCGAAGCTTCGGAGCGGAATTAAGTGAATTAGTGTATTTAATTATTAGTGTTTTTAACTTTAATTTGTGTAAAGTAAATTAAAGTGTTAATTTAGGTAATTTTATCGGCAATTTTTATTGTCACGAACCTCAAGCTCGTAACAATTGGTGTCAGAAGTGGGATAAAATAATGCCGATTTTACCTAAGGAGGAAACGGAGGGTGTCCGTACCCGAAGTCAACGCCAGCAGGAGACGGACCAACGAAGATTTGGTGGTGCAACGCCGCAGACGTCGGAGGGCCAGCCACCGGCTGCAGGCCCGTCGGTAGCTCCTACATCTGCTGCACCTGACTTAGGTGCTCTGATGGTGATGCTGCAGGAGCAGGCTCGCCGACAGGAGGAACAGGCTCGCCGACAGGAGGAACAGGCTCGCCGACAGGAGGAACAGGCCCGTTGTTTGAAAAAGCAGCAGGAGGAACAAACTCGTCGACAGGAGAAACAGGTCCGTCGTTTGGAAGAGCAGCTGCGGGGCGGACAAGAAGAACAGGTCCGTCGTTTGGAAGATCAACTGCGGGGCGGACAAGAGGAACAGGCCCGTCGGTTGGAAGAGCAAATGCTCCTCATGAAGGATCTTCACGCTACCTTCGGGAAGGAGATAAAGGAGGTGAAGGATAAGGTTGCTCAACATGACAACCGATTGTCGGAAGCTGAAACCCGAATCGACCAAGTAAACAATCGGGTTGACAACGTAATGGCTGACATGATGAAATCACTGGACGAACTCAAACTTGGAGATGGAGCTACAGCTCCCGTAGTAGCTACAACACCTTCGCTACGTGGGTTCAAGGTGCCACCGTTCGACGGTACCTCTTCCTGGTCAGCCTACAAAATCCAGTTCGAAGCTGTTATGAAGACGAACGGCTGGAATAAAAATCAAGCCATGACTGCTCTCACACTAGGCCTGCGTGACCAGGCCTTAACAGTTCTGGAAGCTCTCGGTGAGGAAGTGACTTATGAGCAACTCCTTGAGGCATTGGAGGCGAGATATGGCGACGCTCACCTGGAACACGTCTTTCGTGCGCAGCTTAAAGATCGCGTGCAGCGCATCAACGAAAATCTGCAGTGTGCAGCAGTGGGCTCTAGAGGTGGAGAAGCTGGTGCGAAAAGCATACCGGTCTGTACCTGCGCTCATTGAAGGGAACCTGGTGCAGACATTCATCGAAGGCATCCGCGACCTGGAAGTCAGAGCTGCTGTGAGGCTCGGGCACCACGAGACGCTTAAGGACGCCTTGGCCCATGCACTGGAAGTGGAAGCCGTGCGGCAGGATCACCGTTCCCATCGCGTCAGGGAGGTTGCAGCAGCCACAGTTCGCGACCGCAACAAAGGATACAGCCCAAGGTGCTATGGCTGTGGGGAAAAGGGCCACCTTCGATCCAGCTGCCCTAAGCGAACCGCAGAAAGGGAAAGTGAACGATATCAGGAGGGTAGTGCAGCTAACGGCACTGCCTGGCGGCGACAGGATCATCGTACACCTCACGCTAGGGAGGTTGCAGCAGTTACGGTTCGAGACCACAATAAAGGATACAGTTCTAGGTGCTATGGCTGTGGGGAAAGGGGCCATCTTCGGTCCAGCTGCCCTAAGCACACCCTAGGAAGGGAAGGTGAACGGTCTCAGAAAGGAAGTGCGGCTAACAGCACCGCCCAGCAGCAGCAGGAATACGACTTTACTATCAGACACTGCAGCGGGAAATCTCACGGCAACACAGATGCATTGTCAAGACCTTGTCCTGAAGATGGCAACCATTGTAGTAGGCAAGGTAAGGAAGTGGTATCCGTGAGGATGCTCAGGACAGACCACCTCAGCAACGGGTGGAAGGACAGCCTACGACATGCACAGCAGGAAGATCCGGAGATCAAGCCGATTCTGGGATGGATGAAGGCCCGTGCTACCAAGCCCAAGTGGAGTGACTAAAAGCTATTGGGCCCAGTGGGACAGCTTGCTGCTTCAGGATGGAGTTCTGTGTCGTAAATGGGAAAACTTTCGGGGAGACAGCTGTCATTTGCAAATGGTTGTCCCTAAAGCTAAAGTACCGGATGTTCTACAGCTGTACCATAATGATTGTTCAGGAGGCCATCTGGGAGTTAAACGAACTCTACTGAAGATCCGAGAACGGTTTTACTGGGTCCACTGTCGAAACGATGTCGAGGACTGGTGTCGCAAATGTACAAGTTGTGCGGCTGTAAAGGGACCTCAGACTCGTAGTAGAGGTGCATTGAAGTTGTACAATGTGGGTGCACCATGGGAGAGAATAGCCATTGACGTGGCGGGGCCGTTTCCGGAGAGTGAAAGCGGTAACAAGTATTTCATGGTTGTGATGGATTACTTCACTAAGTGGCCAGAAGTCTTCGCCATTCCAAATCAAGAAGCTTCAACAGTTGCAGATATACTAGTTCATGAAGTCTTCTGTCGTTTTGGAGTACCTTTAGAGATTCACAGCGATCAAGGAAGGAATTTTGAGTCTCAAATATTCCAGGAAACTTGCCGAGTTATGGGTGCTCATAAAACAAGAACGACTTCTTATCACCCGCAATCTGATGGAATGGTGGAACGATTTAATCAGACATTGGAGAGGTACCTAGCAAAAGTTGTAGACAATCGGCAACGAGATTGGGACAAGCACATACAACCGTTTTTGTTGTCATATCGAAGTTCTGTTCACGAAAGTACAGCAGTGACACCAGCTTTCGCAAACTTTGGAAGAGAATTACGGCTGCCTGCAGATCTGATCACCGGGATACCACCTGATGCCCCACGCAGTATAACCGATTATGCAAATGACTTGCGGGACAAAATGAATGACATTTATGAGCACGTCAGACAATCGGGCCAGCAAATGTCTGAGAAAATGAAAACCCGGTACGACCGCAAAATGAACAATAAGGGGTTCAACGAAGGTTCATTAGTGTGGTTGCACAATCCAGTCCGCAGCAAAGGGAAATCTCCTAAGCTTCAAGCTAAATGGGACGGCCCGTACCGGATTGTAACCAGGATCAACGATGTGACCTACCGGATACAGAAAGGCGCAAGAGGGACTCCTAAGATCGTCCATGTGGATCGCTTGGCGCGTTATTATGGGACCGATAATGCTCGGGACGAGCATGTCTTAGTAGGGGGCAGTGTTACGCGCTCCAGTCAACGACACACTAGCGCCATCTAGTGTTAGGAACGAGAGCGAGGGGAGCGTTGCAGTTTATGACATCACAAATCTTTCGACCGACAGCGCCACCCGAAAAACTAAGTTTCTAGAAAATCTATACTCGAACTCTCGGTACCTTGCGCGTGTTTACTTGAAGTTATGAAAGACAATATTTTGCCTTTAATTTACTATGTTATTGGTCTAATGTCTAAAATGTATTTATATTAACTTTATGCTTATTAATATAATTTTATTGCTTAATATATATATTTTAAGACTATTTTTGATGCCTCTTTATATTGAATTTAATTATTAATAATAATATTGGGCCGTCACATGGCGTTGACTTCGCAAGATTGTATCGCACTTCTGACACCAATTGTTACAAGCTTAGGGTTCGTGACAATAAAAATTGCCAATTAAATTACCAAAATTGACACTTTAATTGCCGAACACTTAACTCTTTAGTTCACTTTATTTCGCTCTTAAGTCCTTAGTCTTCACTTGTATCGCCAATTCAATACTGCTCCGGTCGCGCTCCCTACCGACTTTATCCACCTTGGACTTAACTAAGGACCTTTTCCACCGACAACATCTAGAATGTTCGAGTAGAATGTCGAAAGTTCCAGCAAATAATCCTCCAGAAAGCCTTTGCCATTCGAGACTGGATGGTGCTAGTGGGAAAGTTCTAGAAAAATCTTGATACTCCTGTTTCTGCTACTTGATACTAGATGGCGCTAACAATATTAAGATTTTGAATTCCTTGATGATAGTTAACATTTGGCATATTATATAAAGGTTGCATTTTATCATAGCACCAAGTGATCTGATTAAAATCACAGTTACATATATTCTGTAACCGATTTTATGAAATTTGTTGGCCTTGTTTCCAAATTGTTTTAAAATTTACAGGAGCGTTTGAGCGTAGCCTATCAGAATGATAATTATCTTTTGTAATATAAGTATTCCTTACCTTATTACGACACTCATCAATTGAGGACCGGCTTTTTACAGAATGTGCAAAAAGGGCTAACCTTATTTTCTAAACGTGGTCTTTTGGTGGTCGGTTGACTAGTATTATAAGACGACGATGGATACAAACGCTTAGGGCGAATAGACGAAGCTACAGATATAGAGTTCCGGAACTGAAGTGGCTCTGGCATTCATAAATTAAATCCTTAGGCGCTGATCACTCACTGTCCCAATAACTGCTTCTACCGCGTTTGCATTAGCAAGCTTATCCTTAGTGACTCGTTTCCATAGCATCCATCTCTGTGATAGAAACTCTACGAGGTCCTTAGACGGGCCATACACATTTTCATGGAACATAAGCACATCTTTAGAATAACGATGTTCCGGTTCAAACGTAGTTATGATAATTTGGCGTAATTCCTCCCACGATGATGTAGTCACGAGCTATTGGTCGGCCCAAATCCGTGCTCTACCTTTCAATAAACTTGAGACCTTTTCTCACATCATAATCACCGTTCACGAACACCCACATTACTATCAGGATCGTAAGAGGGTAGAAATACTTCAGTTATCTTCAACTTTTCTGGTGATTGAGCGCCGAGTCGCTCGCTCATAGAACGCACCATATTGACCATTTCCATAAAAAATTTTTTTGGAATAAATTTTTTTTTTATGGAAATGGTCTTCGGGAGCTGCGGGCGCGCAACCTTCACGTGACACAAGTCGTTGAGGTTAGCCGGGACATATGGATCGCACGTGCGATCTCACTTCTGATGTCGAAGCGGAAACCAAAGGGTTGTTTTTATGGTGAGGCAGCGCCACTGTCCCCATTTGACAAGGGTTCAGTCGTGCTGCCGTATATTGTTTCCATTGTAATGAAAGAGATCTAGGACCACACACTTTTAATTTCGCACTACAACAAGTTTATTCTACACTCCTTGTTATAAAAACTCACAAATAATAATCACAAAGTTTTACAAGGAAAAAGGTCTGAGATTACACACTTAATTTTACACTACAATAACTTTATTCTACACTTCTTATTATGAAAACTCACAAATAATACTCACAAAGTTTTACCAGGAAAATAGAACTACACCGACTAGCGCAGAAACTGAAGTGGGTCTATTCCCGCGTTCATACGATAAGGAAAACATAATAACGACTTAGGTGTGCTCTGATTGGTCAACGATTTGATTAGTCAATACTTCACTAAACAATAACTTTTTATTGAATTCATTTGGTTACTTAAGTAATTTCAATTACCAGGATTAATAATCAAATCTACAATTATTTATTTCTACGATTTAAAACAATATTTGAGCTAAAAGTAGATGATAGAATAAATAGTTGTCTTAATGGGAATTAGTTGTCAATAAAGAGATTTGTAAACCAAAAGAGTTTTAAAGAACTAGCTAGTTACGTTAGCTGTTCATGTTTTTGATAAATTGCTGTTATTAAATTGTAATGTTAATAATTATACACTGTTGATTATTATAATTTATAACAATTAAATAACAATGCAAAGTTTAGGCTTCGGCAACAGAAGATGTCCTTGCGGCGACACCCCACCCACACACATATATATATATATATATATATATATATATATATATATATATATATATATATATATATATATATATATATATATATATATATATATATATATATATATATATATATATATATATATATATGTAACAGTTCGCGCTCTATTGGATTTGGGTTCAGAACGCTGTGTGGCCTCCACTTGGCTGGTGGGAAGACTAGGGCTCCCCTAGGAGCTCTGAATCACGGCCAATGTTAGGCGTCGGAGGTGCCGAGCTAGAGGACAAGCGGGAGTTTTGGATTTTGGCTGGCCGACGCACCATTCGGAGCGTCATTTTTAAGTGCATACCTTGTTATAAACTGAAGGCCACCATATCGCAGCCTATGATGGGTGACTTACCACCCGACCGCGTCAGGGCTATCCGACCATTCGCTGGAGTCGGAACCGACTTTGTTGGCCCCTTCCTCGTCAAGTCCTCCAACCTACGTAACGCGCGTTCACATAAGGCCTATCTGTGTGTTTTCGTGTGCGTCGCCACTAAGGCCATTCACTTAGAACTTGTAAGTGCCCTCAACACTGAAGCCTTTGTGGCCACACTGGGCCGCTTCGTATCGCGTCGCGGTTTGCCGGACCTGATCCGGTCTGATTGCGGAACGAATTATAAGGGCGCGGATAGATATTTGAAAGAGGTCGTCGAATTTCTGTCCAGCAACAGGACTTATTTAGGTATTTCCAGTCCTGTAGCTTGAAAAAGTTTCGGGGATATAACGTCACCCTGTCTTACACCTCTCTGCAGTTGGATAGGTTTCGTACTCTGGTTCTGTACTCGGATAGCCACCGTAGCCCTACTGTACAAACACTTCAGCACTTCGATATACCGACAGTCAACTTGGCACAGCTGAAGATACTGTAGCACCGCCCAAATTTCGACGGAATCTAAGGCTTTCTCATAGTCCACATACACCAGGCAAAGTGGCAGATTGTACTCTTCGGACTTCTGTAAAATTTGCCGAAGGGTATGTATGTGGTCTATGGTGCTAAAGCCTTTTCGGAAACCAGCTTGTTTGGGAGGTCTGCGTGCGAGACGATTCGTAATGACTCTCGAAAACAGAATATCGGTCTGTAGTTCTTGAAGAGAGCATTGTCACCTTTCTTGAAGAACAAGACCACAGCAATTCTGCTCCACGCCTCCGGAATAGTATTACCATGGAGGACGGAATTAAAGAGCTTCTGAAGGACTTCAAGTACCGGTGTTCCACTCGCTTTTAGAAGCTCCGCTGTAATTCCATCCTCGCCCGGGAACTTGCCGTTTTTAAGGTGCTGGAGAGCCATTCTAATCTCACTCAGACTGACGTCCGGGATGTCATCGGAATAATGTCGGATAAGACTTGCTCTTAGATCGTTACTCACACTTGCGTGTGGCTCCAACGATGATGTGTACATCTGTCCATAGAACCTCTCAATCTCATTCAAAATCTCAGGTGTCCCAGAAACGTTGCTGTCACATTCAGTCTTCAGCTTTGACAGTTGGCTCTTTCCGGCAGACAGGTCTCTGGCAAAGACTTTGGAGCCCTGATTCCGCTCGATCGCTTCTTTAATACGAGCAGTATTAAAGTTGCGTAAGTCTCGCCGCATGCATTTGGAGATCTGTCTGTTCAGTTGCCTGTATGCTGTCAAATCTGCTGACGAGTGCAGCTTCATCGGGTCTTGTAGAACTTAGCTCCGACTGCATGGACAGTTTCCACGAGCTTGTCATTCATATCGTCCACTGTATTGCAGTCATCTAGGCACTGAAAGCAGTTTTGTAACTCGAGCTGAAAAGTTTCGGGATTCTGGATCAGAGCACGAGGGGGACGGAGCGTTGACTTCATTAGACGAGACCTCTCCAACTTAACGTTAAGGTTCAGTGTGCCTCTAACCATTCTGTGATCGCTGTAAGTTTTCACCCTTGCGATCACTGAGACATCACTGAACGGTTGGCGTCTAGCTTTCATAATGAAGTCAATCTCATTTTTTGTCGAATCGTCGGGGCTCGACCAGGTCCACTTCCTGTGGGGCCGCTTCTGGAAGAAAGAGTTCATCATAAAGAGTCCCTCTTTCTCCATAAAGTCGGCCAGCTGCTGGCCCCTACGGTTCCGTTGCCCTACTCCAAATTTCCATAACTTCAGCTCACCGCTTTCTCTTGTGCCTAGTTTTGCGTTGAAGTCTCCCATCAACACCGTATAGTGGGGTTTGGAGGAATGCATGGCTTTAGAGATATCCTCATACATTTCCTCCTCCTCCTCATCGAGATGTGCCGAAGTTGGTGCGTAAACCTGTACGACCTTCAGCGAAAACAGTTTGGTGATTCTGAGTATCAGGTTCGCAACCCTCGTCGACACACTCTCAATCTTTACAACGTTGTTGACAAGAGACTTGTGAACGATGAATCCGACACCACCTTGGGACAGATGGTCGCCCTCCCGGTGATAGAACAAGTTGCCGGACTTGAGGATTACCGTGTCCTCCCGCTCTCTTCGGACCTCGGATAATCCTATAATATGCCAGCGCAACTTGTCTACCTCTTCTTTCAGCTCCAGTATCTTCTCGTCAGTCCTCAGGGTGCGTGGGTTATATGTTGCCAGGTTGAGTCGTCGTAGGTGGCAACCGAACCTCCACCGGAGATTCTTAGCACCCCATGCCCTGCCGTTACAATATTCGCCACCGTAGCCAGGAATAGCGGGGCCGCCGGGGACTGGGGGCCGTTTGTTCGTGTCGTTGCTCATGGGGGGATTTTTGCCATAGTTGCCACGCTTGGCGAGCGGGCAACCGCAGTTTATTATTATTATTATTATTATATTGATGGTCAACAAATACCTTCAAAAGCTATGCAACCAACCTTTAATTGGTATTCACTTTCTTGAAGGGAATGGAATGTCTTGTGAACGGTATCCCAAAGGTTACTGTCCATTAGCATTTGACTAAACTCCAGAGTTATCAGCTAACTCATCAACTCATTGGAATCTCATAAAGCGTGGTAGTGTAAGACTAGAAGTACGATTTGAATCCTCAGTAATACAAACACTTAACTGTATAGTTTCTGCTTAGTTTGATAATATTATTGAAATAGATAAAAACAGAAATGTTACTGTAGACTACAGCAGTTATGGTAACAATGTGTGTTGTGTGTGTTAGATTTATGTGTTATGCGTAATGCATTTTGTGTGTATGTAACTATGTAACACATTATAAAATTAAATAAAACAAATTGTATGCAATATATTATTTCTTATTTCTGTATAAACCCCCTATTTAATCTTATACAAAACACTGTTCGAGTTTCCGCAGTAAAGCTGATAGTAACTTTATGAGTAAACAAACTTATTCGCATTCTTTCGTGTTGCGACTAGTCCTACACCGAGGACTCCTACAAATCATCACAAAAGAATGCGATTTAATATTTACAAATCACTACAGTTGATCATTCCTATGTTAACCATTGAATAGATTGGTAATATAAAAAACTAATAACAGTAATAATATCATAGATACACAGTACACTAGATGAGAGACTAATCCCAGTCTGGGAAATAATGTTTATGCTGCTAATAGTCTGCCCATGTATACCCACGTACCAACGTATATAATATGCAATTTGGATACAGATGATAAACCAGAGTCACATTGGGTAGCTTTATATATCGATACGAATGACGTCGGTCAATATTTTGATTCATATGGACGGTCACCTGTACGATATCATCTAGAGTTTTTAAAAAGGAAATGTAAGAGATGGAACTGGAATGTTGATAGGATTCAGAATGAGTGGACTTCAGTTTGTGGTGGATATTGCTTAATGTATTTGCTATATAAGTTTCAGGAATGTTCAATGCATAGTGTAACGATCATATTTACAGGGAACACTATACACGCTATACGTGGTAGAGCCATGCTGCAGTTATATTAGTAGTATAGTTGTAGCACGAATGGGTCGGCTCGACCGGGGAAGGACCACGCTCTCACAGAATACCAGCGTGAAATAGTAGCTTAATGTTGCTGTATTTCGTATGGTGAGTGTGGAGAGCCGGAGACCCTTTTTACTGGAAACGAAGCATTCCATCTTGGTCTTCGCGGGTGACAACGCATCTGCATTTTGATTCGTAATCGAGGATGGATGTAGATGTCTATGGGCCACAGCAACCACTTACCATCAGGTGGACTGTGTGCTCGTTTGTCACCCTATCCTATAAAAAAAACACACTGTACAACGATATTTTACCATATGACGCTATCGACCTCACAGATAACCTGGCTATTCAGCCAGTCCTCTCTGGAGAGTAGTTCCACTATATACTTTTATTAAAAGTGTATAGTGGACGCATGATATCTGAGATCATGCATAAGACCGGTGTTTCGTTAATTGTGTTCCTATATGTTCCTATATGCTTCCTATATTGACTATCTATTTCAGCTAGACTTTTTTCTGAGTTCAGAATGTATTTCGCAAAAAAGTATAAATAATACTTTAGTAATAGTTTTTAATCACGCAATCTTCAGGGGCTACATTCTGGAGGTGTTCGATGGCCACTTTAAACTGCCAGATTTAGGACCTATAGGAGCTAACGGTTTGGCTAACCCGCGTGACTTCCTAACTCCTGTCGCTTGTTATCATGATGAAGAAATATCTGGTACGTACTAAATCTTAATACAACTTATAATGAAACTATAATAAAACTACATAAAAGGATAATTATTGTCTTACAGCTAAACCTACTTTAGTTCTTGCATTATAATATCGTCCTTTCTGCCCTCATAATTGAATCTATTTTAAAAATTGCATATTTAAATATCCTTAAACACAATAACTGTGCGCCAAAAAAGTGTATAATCAATTTTGTTTATACAGGATTCAAAATATTTAACAAATACCAGGGCGCTTTATTCGAAGCTGAACAAAATCATTCGCCATTTGATGTTGTGGCGTGGCATGGAAACTATGTGCCCTATAAATATGATTTGAGTAAATTCATGGTCATCAACTCTGTGTCATTCGACCATTGCGTAAGTATTAACATCTATTTGTAAATAAGATGTAGTTAAATTAATATAATAATTATGGTACCACCGTGAAAGCACATACTAAATAGTGAATTCTACCGAATTGTGAAGGTATACTCATTCGATAAAAAAACAGCCTAATAAAATAGACGTAGCGCTGCGTACATTTAAAGTTGTTTCGAAACCATGCACAACTTTTTGACATGCATGAATCTTTCTTCTTTCTTTCTTTCTTTATCAGGGCCTAAAAGTTCACAGCTAAGCTCACACAAATGCAACAAAAATCATGTTGTTGGTCGCAAATGATTTAGTTGAATCTTATGGACGCCACACACGGTCAGTTCAACTGATCATTCCAAATTAAAACTGTTGATATTTTTTAAAATATTGAATTTTCGATATATCGCTAATTATAAATAATATATATATATATATATATATATATATATATATATATATATATATATATATATATATATATAGAATACAAATATAATATATTATAAGAAAAAAATATATAATTCAATAGATTATATTTTTAATGTTACATATATGAATTATCTACACATCACGAATTAATCATTATGGTGTCAATGATAATGCACTTTAACAAGTCTTTTAAACATAGACACCGACTTAGCGTCACGAATCCTAAAGGGAACTGAATTCCACAATCGTACTGCGTTAACAGTAAATGAATGAGAATAGAGCATTGTATTGAAAGACGGAAATCTTAACAGTGTTCTAGTATTTGATCTACATGGAACATCTAGAGGATGAACAAATGTAAAGCGATTTTTTAGATATAACCCTGATACTCCATCAGGGTTATGTAGAATATTGAAAAGAAGACAGAGGTCTCGAGTGTTCCGGCGAAGGCGGATGGGGAGCCATTTAAGCTGCTTGCGATAAACAGAGACGTGATCGAACTTCTTTAAGCCAAAAATGTATGGAATACATAGATTTTGCAAGCGCTCGAGTTTATTAATTTGCTCCTCGGTAGCATCCAAATAGCAGACATCAGCGTAATCTAAAATTGGCATTATAAGAGTCTGGACTATATTTTAGTAGACAAAGGTATAAAACTTTGAAGGCGTTTTAGAGAATGAAAGGCGTGAAATATTTTTCTGCTTACATCCGTAACATGTGCGCCCCAAGTCAAATTGCAGTCGAAAATAACACCTAGGTTCTTGGCAGTATCTGAGTAGGGAATAGGGGCACCATCGATTCGTAGAGTGTGGAGAGAGGAGAACACAAACGTGCCACGCGCATGTCTTTTACCTATTATCAAGGCTTGGGATTTAGTTGGGTTTAATGTGAGACCAAATGATCTCGATCATTAGCTAATCTTATTTAAGTCGTTATTCATAGCTTCAATCGCCAAGTTGGCTTCGGATGCCACAAAATTACGATGTAACTGCAAATTGTCAGCATAAAGGTGTTAGTTAGCTGTTAGCTGATATGACCTTGATGATACACTTAATAAAAATGGCGAAAAGCAGAGGAGAGAGGACTCCACCTTGAGGTACGCCCACAGTTACATTATACCATTGGGAGTATATTTCACCTGAACGAACACATTGTGACCGATCACGAAGATAGGAGTCAAACCATTGAATAACAGGTTTAGACACATTAATCGTCGAAAGGATACTTATAAGAATATCAAAATCAACAGAATTGTCCATATTCCAAAGGATATCGTCAGTAACTATAAGAAGGGTAGTTGTAGTACTATGTTAGGGTCGGAAACCAGATTGATATGGACATAAGATATTATTTATGTTGAGAAATGCCGAAAATTGCTTGTAGACAATGTGTTCAAGAACTTTAGAAAGAAGCGGCAGGATTGAAATAGGACGCAAGTGAGAGATAGAGAGGATTGGATATCTCACGGATAGGGATAATGTGTGCTGATTTCCATGAGGATGGAAACCAACAAGAAGATATAAAAAAAAATTAAAATGTGTGTAAGAACAGGAAGAAGAACAGAGAGGATAGGCATTATCATATTGGAGCATATACCGTCATTTCCAGTGGCCGTGGATGATATAGCTAGAATTGATCGGTTGATATCGTCTTCAGTGACTACAGCAAAACTTTTGCTGCAAAACCACATGTGTCACACTGTAGAAATGGGTGCTTATCCAATTCTAAAACTGATCCAGCTTTATCACGCGTGCAAATAGAGACAGGAGTGCAAGAAAAATGTTGGTTAAGAATATTTAAGTCTATGTCTCCACTTAAAAGTGTTCGTGACTTACCAACACCAACAGTTTTAAGAATATTATGCATATTTGTAACACTATGAGCAACAAAGACAATATTTTTATAAGTTCTTTGAAAATGTTTGGTCACAGTTCCTTATAATATCAGAACCTGGGATTTTAGGTTTGTGTAATAGTTGATTGACTTGATTAGATAGATAGATAGATATAGATAATTCTTTATTGTACACCAAATCAACACATAAACGAAATAAGAAGAAAAGAAATGGTGTCACATAGGGCGGTCTTATCGCTAAAAGCGATTTCTTCTGGACAACCTTTGGATGGACAGGATCGCAAAAAGCAGTAAATTGTGTGGTTTGGTGACGCAAAAACAATATCTATAAATATATCCATGTTATATATAAAAATTCAATAACAAATAAATACAGAAAATACGAATATGTATATATATACAGATGGCACGAACTCAACGATTAAGATAAGGTAGTGATTGTGTATGTTCATGTTTCTGAACATGAATCTGTAAAGAGACTGGGCGCGTCTCACTGACAGAGGTAGGTCATTCCATAGATAGACTGCTGGGACAGTAAACAACCTGTCCAAAAATTTACTATTATGGGCAGGCATTTTTAATGTAAAATTTCCTGATGATATAAAAACTTTCGAATGAGAATAGTGAAGGAATTCAAAACGATCCTTAAGAAAAGAAGGATTAGAAGGAATAAAGAGAACATTATAAAGGCCAAAGTCTTGAAGACTCATTACAACTTTATAAAGTTGCTTATCAGTGAGATCAAGATAGCTGACATCTGCATGGCACATAATTGGGAGAAGAAGAGATTGAGCAAGCGCAATTTTAGTGGCAGTAGGTAGAAAGTTCCTTAATCTGTTCAACGATTGAGCAGCTGCAAAAAGCTTACGACCAACCTCCTGTATTTAAGGACCCCATGATAGGTTCCTGTCAATATAAATTCCAAGTCCTTGACTTTTTCACTAACAGGAATAAAATTTCTATTAAAAACAAATTGAGGTGCTTGAGATATGTTAGATTTTCCAATAATATTCGAACTTCCGATGATAATTACCTGAGTCTTTAGGGGGTTAACCTTCAAGCCATACGTTTTTGCCCAGTCTGATATTTGCTAGAGGTAACCATTTGTGTTGCTAATAGCAATAGTTACTTCGCTTAGAGACACGTGAGTATATATTTGAAGATCATCTCGTAAGTGGTAGCAAGGAGCAATCTTAGTGACTATATAATTAATGAAAATTGAGAAAGGTACATAAGCAAGTAAATAAGCAAGTATATGAGCAAGTGTAAAAGCAAGTAAATAATCAAGTATATAAGAAAGTATATAAGCAAGAATATAAGCAAGTATATAAGCTAGTATATACAAGTATATAGGCAAGTACATAAGCAAGTAAATAAGCACGTATATAAGCAAGTACATAAGCAAGTATATAGGTAAGTATAGCTTATATAAGCTTATATACTTGCCTCTATACTTGCTTATATACTTGCTTGTATACTTGCTTATTTACTCGCTTATATACTTGCTTGTATACTTGCATATTTACTCGCTTATATACTTGCTTATATACTTGCTTATTCACTTGCTTATTTACTTGCTTATTTACTTCTTTATGTACTTGCTTATACACTTGCTTATTTACTTGCTTATGTACTTGCTTATTTACTTGCTTATTTACTTGCTTTCTACCTGCTTATTTACAAGCTTAAATACTTGCATATATACTTACCTATATACTTGCTTATATACTTGCTTATATATTCGATTAAATAAGCAATGTATTTTGAATATTGTACTTATACAATGTAATTGAAATAAGCAAGTAAATAAGCAAGTATATAATCAAATATATAAGCAAGTATATAAGCAAGTACATAAGCAGGTAAATAAGCACGTATATATAAGCAAGCAAGTACAAAAGCAAGTAAATAAGCAAGTAAATAAGTAAGTATATAAGCAAGTATATAAGCAAATATATAAGCAGGTAAAAAGCAAGTAAATAAGCAAGTAAATAAGCAAGTACATAAGCAAGTACATAAGCAAGTAAATAAGCAAGTAAATAAACAAGTAAACGAGCAAGTGTATAAGCAAGTACATTAGCAAGTACATAAGCAAGTCAATAAGCGAGTAAATAAGCAAGTAAATAAGCAAGTAAATAAGCAAGTATATAAGGTAAGTATATAAGCAAGTATATAAGCAAGTATATATGCAAGTACATAGGCAAGTAAATAATCATGTAAATAAGCAAGTATATAAGCAAGTACATACGAAGGTAAATAAGCAAGTAAATAAGCAAGAATATAAGCAAGTAAATAAGCAAGTATATAAGCAAGTATATAAGCAAGTACATAAACAAGTAAATAAGCAATTAAGTAATAAAGTATATAAGCAAGTATATTGGCAAGTATATAAGAAAGTATATAACCACGTAAATAAGCAAGTAAATAAGCAAGTACATAAGCAAGTATATACTTGCTTATATACTTGCTTATATCTTTGCTTATAAACTTGCTTATTTACTTGCCTATTTACTTGCTTATTTACTTGCTTATGTACTTGCTTATACACTTTCTTATTTACTTGCTTATTTACTTGCTTATTTACTTGCTTATGTACTTGCTTATATACTTGCTGATATACTTGCTTAATTACTTGCTTATTTACTTGCTTATTTACTTGCTTATTTACTTGCTTATTGACTTGCTTATGTACTTGCTTAAATACTTGCTTATTTACTTGTTTATTTACTTGCTTATTTGCTTGCTTATGTACTTGCTTATAAACGTGCTTATTTACTTGCTTATGTACTTGCTTATATGCTTGCTTATTTACTTGCCTTTGTACTCGCTTATATACCTGCTTATATACTACTTATGTACTTGCTTATATACTCACGTATAAACTTGCTTATATACTTGCTTATATACTCTTTCATGTACTTGCTTGTATACTTGCTTATTTACTCGCTTATATACCTGCTTATTTACTTGCTTATTTTCTTGCTTATGT
>JAUPFT010000020.1:14840000-14992500 GCA_036936625.1 Parnassius smintheus behrii | reverse complement strand
CAAGCGAAGCTTCGGAGCGGAATAAAGTGAATCAGTGTGATTAATTATTAGTGTTTTTAACTTTAATTAGTGTAAAGTGAATTAAAGTGTTAATTTAGGTAATTCTATCGCCAATTATTATTGTCACGAACCTCAAGCTCGTAACAATTGGTGTCAGAAGTGGGATAAAATCATGACGATTTTACCTAAGGAGGAAACGGAGGGTGTCCGTACCCGAAGTCAACGCCGGCAAGAGACGGACCAAAGAAGATTTGGTGGTGCAACGTCGCAGACTTCGGAGGGACAGCCGCCGGCCGCAGGCCCGTCAGTAGCTCCTACATCTGCAGCACCTGACTTAGGTGCTCTGATGGTGATGCTGCAGGAGCAGGCTCGCCGACAGGAGGAACAGGTCCGGCGGTTGGAAGAGCAGCTGCGGGGCGGACAGGATGAACAGGCCCGCCGACAAGAGGAACAGGCCCGCCGACAGGAGGAACAGGCCCGTCGCTCGGAAGAACCCAAATCGACCAAGTGAACAATCGGGTTGATTACGTGGTGGCTGACGTGAAGGAAACGCTGGACGACCTCAAACTGGGTGATGGAACTACATCTCCCGTAGTAGCTACGACACCTTCGCTACGTGGGTTCAAAGTGCCACCGTTCGACGGGACTTCTTCCTGGTCAGCCTACAAAATCCAGTTCGAGGCTGTTATGAAGGCGAACGGCTGGAATAAAAGTCAGGCCTTGACTGCTCTCACACTAGGCCTGCGCAACCAGGCCTTAACTGTTCTGGAAGCTCTCGGTGAGGAAGTGGCTTATGAGCAACTCCTTGAGGCATTGGAGGCGAGATATGGCAATGCTCACCTGGAACACGTCTTTCGTGCGCAGCTTAAAGATCGCGTGCAGCGCATCAACGAAAACCTGCAGCAGTGGGCTCTAGAGGTGGAGAAGCTGGTGCGAAAAGCATACCGGTCTGTACCTGCGCTCATTGAAGGGAACCTGGTGCAGACATTCATCGACGGCATCCGCGACCTAGAAGTCAGAGCTGCTGTGAGGCTCGGGCACCACGAGACGCTTAAGGACGCCTTGGCCCATGCACTGGAGGTGGAAGCCGTGCGGCAGGATCATCGTTCCCATCGCGTCAGGGAGTTTGCAGCAGCTACAGTTCGCGACTGCAACAAAGGATACAGCCCTAGGTGCTATGGCTGTGGGGAAAAGGGCCACCTTCGATCCAGCTGCCCTAAGCGAACCCTAGAAAGGGAAAGTGAACGATCTCAGGAGGGTAGTGCGGCCAACAGCCCCGCCCAGCAGCAGCAGGGAAACGAGTAAAAGCCAGAACTGCGGGGCGGGTGCTGGCTGATGTTAAAAGAGCCCCAAGGATCTCGATTTTACAAACCCACGATGGGAACAGTCTAATCATCAAGGGCGAGGTCAACGGAATGCCGTGTAAACTGACCATAGACACTGGAGTCTCTCGTACGGTTGTTAGTTCCCAACTAATAAATCAGTTCCTTGGGGACTCCGCATACAACCTAGAACGCATAAATTTGGTAACAGCCACCGGTCAGCGTATACCCGTTCGTGGAGAGAAAGGGATGGAGTTGAAGCTAGGCAACATGATCTACCTGCATAATGTCACCGAGGCTGATATAATAGACGACTGCATCCTGGGCCTAGACTTCATGAGGAAAATGTGGACAAGAGGAACTTTTGTGGAAGGAGCGTTACCAGGGAACGTGTACAGCCTTGAGAAGATTGTTCTTCCGCCTAGATCGGAAACGATTGTGCCGGTTAGTCTTCCTCGGAATCCTGGGCAACACCATCGTTGTGTACTCGTGGAAAGGTTAGAAAATGACCTTCCATGGAAAGTGGCTCGAACCTTGGTCAGAACCACTATCATCTCGGGAGTACGTGTGCTGAACCTTTGTGACCAGGAACAGATTATAGAAAAAGGCTCACTGGTTGCTACTTGTGAGGAAGTGGATTGGTTACGTCGGTGCCAATATCTATCGACTGGGACCCCCAGCAAGGATGCACAAACGAGAGTGAGCACACTTTTAGAAGACTGTCGCAGCGTTCTCTCCCCGAATGAAATGGTCAAAGCGAAGAAGTTGTTACTCAAGTATGCCGATGTATTCTCATCAAACGATGCTGACATAGGAAAGACTGGCTTAGTTCAACACAAAATAAACACAGGTGAAGAATTGCCTATCCGTCAGCGGCGAAGAAGATTGCCGGTAGCACGTGAAAAGGAAGTGGAAACCATGATTGAGGGAATGGTGAAGGATGGTGTTATTGAACCTTCATCTAGTCCATGGTGTTCACCCGTGGTACTGGTAAAGAAGAAGGATGGCAGCATGCGATTTTGTGTTGATTACCGCCGTCTGAACGACGTTACTAAGAAGGACAGCTATCCCTTGCCAAGAATTGACGACACGCTGGACATGCTTACAGGAGTAAAGTGGTTTAGCACGCTGGATCTAAAAAGTGGCTACTGGCAAGTTGAAATTGACCCTAAGGACAAGGAGAAAACTGCGTTCTCGACGGGAAAGGGTCTGTGGCAATTTAAAGTAATGCCGTTTGGGTTGTGCAATGCTCCAGCAACGTTTGAAAGGCTGATGGAACTTGTACTTACCGGGCTAATTGGCGATGCCTGTCTGGTCTACTTGCATGACATCATCATCGTGGGCCGTACGTTTGAGGAACACCTTAAAAACCTGGAACGCGTGCTCATGAAGATTCAGAGTGCCAACCTCAAGTTGAGTCCGAAGAAATGTTCACTATTCAAACGGTAAGTCAACTTTTTGGGGTATGTAGTGTCGGAAGAAGGTATCCGCACTGATTCAGAGAAGATCGCAGCTGTAAAGGATTGGCCGGTTCCAAAAGACAAGACGCAGGTTAGAGCATTTTTGGGTTTGTGCTCCTATTACCGGCGATTTGTGAAGAACTTTGCAGATATAGCCAAACCTCTGCATAAGCTAACCGAGGAGAAGCGACATTTCTACTGGGATGAAAGTTGCAATATCGCATTCCGGGAGTTCAAGGACCGTCTGTGCAAAACACCTATTTTGGGATACCCTGATGCAAGCAAAGAATTTATAGTTGACACAGACGCAAGTAATATAGGACTTGGCGGTGTGTTGTCTCAACGGAATGGTGACCAAGAGGTCGTGATAGCGTACTTCAGCAAGTTGTTGTCAAAACCGGAAAGGAACTATTGTGTCACAAGACGCGAATTGCTAGCTGTTATAAAGTCGTTGCAGCATTTTAGGAAATATCTTCTGGAACGAAAATTTCGCTTAAGAACTGACCATGCTGCACTAAAATGGCTATTGCTAATGGACAAGTTGCGAGGTGGATTGAACTACTGCAAGAATACGACTTTGAGATCGAACATCGCAGCGGGAAATCTCATGGCAACGCAGATGCATTGTCATGAAGACCTTGTCCTGAAGATTGCAAACATTGTACTAGGCAGGAGAGTAAGGAAGTGGTATCCGTGAGGATGCTCAGGGCCGACCACCTCAGCAACGAGTGGAAGGACAGCTTACAACGTGCACAGCATGAAGATCGGGACATCAAGCTGATCCTGGAATGGATGAAGGCCAGTGCTCCCAAGCCCAAGTGGAGCGACGTCTCAGCGATGAGTTCGACCACTAAAAGCTATTGGGCCCAGTGGGACAGCTTGCTGCTTCAGGATGGAGTTCTGTGCCGCAAATGGGAAAATGTTCGGGGAGACAGCTGTCATTTACAAATGGTTGTCTATAAAGCTAAAGTACCGGATGTTCTACAGCTGTACCATAATGGTTATTCAGGAGGCCATCTGGGAGTTAAACGAACTCTACTGAAGATCCGAGAACGGTTTTACTGGGTCCACTGTCGAAACGATGTCGAGGACTGGTGTCGCAAATGTACAAGTTGTGCGGCTGTAAAGGGACCTCAGACTCGTAGTAGAGGTGCATTGAAGTTGTACAATGTTGGCGCACCATGGGAGAAAATAGCCATCGACGTGGCGGGGCCGTTTCCGGAGAGTGAAAGCGGTAACAAGTAATTCATGGTTGTGATGGATTACTTCACTAAGTGGCCAGAAGTCTTCGCCATTCCAAATCAAGAAGCTTCAACAGTTGCAGATAAACTAGTTCATGAAGTCTTCTGTCGTTTTGGAGTACCTTTAGAGATTCACAGCGATCAAGGAAGGAATTTTGAATCTCAAATATTCCAGGAAACTTGCCGAGTTATGGGTACTCATAAAACAAGAACGACTTCTTATCACCCGCAATCTGATGGAATGGTAGAACGATTTAATCAGACATTGGAGAGGTACCTAGCAAAAGTTGTAGACAATCGGCAACGAGATTGGGACAAGCACATACAACCGTTTTTGTTGTCATATCGAGGCGCTGTTCACGAAAGTACAGCAGTGACACCAGCTTTCGCAAACTTTGGAAGAGAATTACGGCTGCCTGCAGACCTGATCACCGGGATACCACCTGATGCTCCACGTAGTATAACCGATTATGCAAATGACTTGCGGAACAAAATGACTGACATTTATGAGCACGTCAGACAATCGGGCCAGCAAATGTTTGAAAAGATGAAAACCCGGTATGACCGCAAAATGAACAACAAAGGGTTCGACGAAGGTTCACTAGTGTGGTTGCATAATCCCGTCCGCAGCAAAGGGAAATCTCCTAAGCTTCAAGCTAAATGGGGCGGCCCGTACCGGATTGTGACCAGGATCAACGATGTAACCTACCGGATACAGAAAGGCGCATGAGGGACTCCTAAGATCGTCCATGTGGATCGCCTGGCGCGTTATTATGGGGCCGATAATGCTCGGGACGAGCATGTCTTAGGAGGGGGCAGTGTTGCGCGGCTAAGTAGACATCTCATCTCATGGCACTAGCGCCATTTAGTGTTGGGTAATAGAGCGAGGAGAGAGCTTTCCAGGAAATGACATGACTAATTTTTTAACCGACAGCGCCATCTAGTATCAAATTGAAGAACTAAACTTTCTAGAAGCCCTACACTAGATCTTTCTGCGCTTGGTCGGTTGGCGCGCGTATTTACTCGTATATTCTGGATGTTTTCGTGGAAGAGCCCTATATAAAGACGCTGCAATACGCGATCGGGAAAGTATTGAAGTTGGCGAGACAAGCGAAGCTTCGGAGCGGAATAAAGTGAATCAGTGTGATTAATTATTAGTGTTTTTAACTTTAATTAGTGTAAAGTGAATTAAAGTGTTAATTTAGGTAATTCTATCGGCAATTTTTATTGTCACGAACCTCAAGCTCGTAGCAATATTAACTTTGGCAGTGCAATATATTTGTAAAAGTGTAATGTATGTACATAAAAACATAAATAGCTTTCATAAGAATAAAGATATTCATTCTTTAAACACTAGGAACAAACATAAGCTTGTAATACCAGTTACTAGACTCAACAGAATTAGTAATTCATATACTATTCTTTTACAACAAAATCCCAGAAAATGTACAAAATTTGTTATTAAATGTTTTATTAAAGAAATATTGTACAAAAAGGGTAATTATAATACAAATGAATACATAAATGGAAATAACCCCTGGGAATGAGATGATCTCCACCATGCTGGTTCTATACAAAATCATACAAAAACTGTACAAAATAAAAGTATTTTAAATTGAAATATGTTTAAAAAAAAGTCCCGCTGGGTTTCTTGCTGGTTCTTCCTAGGACATAGGTTTTTTTGCGAACCAGTGGTAAATAAAAAAATGACTTTCAATAAGTATTATACAATATTGAATAAAAAATCATTCATTCAAATCATTCATTCATCATTTCTTTCTTAAACTAACTGACTCATTGGAAATCAAGACGTTGATCGAGGGCTAACGTAGTGATAGTGCGCGGGGTTGACGGATGTACCCCACTTCTTATCGAATCTATTAAAGAGACAATTTTGATTCCTCTTACTCATATTTTCAACCTAAGTTACCTAAGTATTGGTATGGGCGAATTTCCTGACAGCTTAAAGTGTGCGGTGTGTAAGTGCGTGGATTATAATAGATTGTATTGTGCGTATAAGAGTGTATAAAAGATGTTGTTTTCTTATAAGATTGGTTTATAAGTTAATATACAGCTCAAGCTGTATAAAGTCTGTATTATGGGATCTAAGTAACCTTAAGATTTTAAATCAAAATATGAAAACTCTAGTATACAACTTTAAGTATTTTGTAACACTTGCATTCGATTTTGTCATTAAAGCTGTTTCTTTGCATGCTGTCACTTGCTTATTACAGCCCTAAGTATTGTTATAGTATCACCCAAATCTTATTTCTGAACAATGGTGTATGAAAACTGCCTTCCAAAACTTATTTATGTGACATAATTGTACACTCTTATAAATACAGTATATATATATATATATATATATATATATATATATATATATATATATATATATATTGATATTTTGCATGCGTTGCGTGTTTATACTGTTCTAGTGAACGAAGTTAATTTGTTATTAATATGTTGAATCAAGAAAAAGATTTGGTGCAGTTAGAAGATCATGAAAATCTAAATAAAAGTTATCCAACAATGTTCCCAAGGCAAGGGTTTTCATCTTGTACCCCTTTCACGAATTATATGTTATGAGTTATAAAGAGAATTATATGTTATGTTGAAAAAAACTGCTATACAGCGTAAGTAAAAAAAATATTCCATTATACAACTGATTAAAACCAATGGCTGTATAATAGAAGCCATAACATATATGGTACAGTTACTAAGAAGATAAGCCCCTCGAAATACCGTTTAGACTGTTTAGAAAATTGTCCCTATTTCAGGACTCACATAAACAAAATTTAAAATATAATTTTAGGAGTATTTATTAGGCATTATTTTTAGCCTATACCATTATTTTCCGTTTGGGTAATAATTACTGTGCCACCAATGTGCCTTCATATTGTTGTAAGCCATAATTGATGCCCCTAGCGCCATCTAGTGTCGGGGAGCAGAGCAGAGAGAAGAGAGCTTTCTAGAAAATGCAATGCCTGAACTTTCCACCAACAGCGCCATTTAGTATCGAATTGAAGAATTAAGCTTTCTAGAAAAGTCCACACTCGAATTTTCTACATCTAGTTGCTGGAACATTCTAGATGTTTCGGTGGAAAAGGCCTATATAAAGCCGTTAAGGCCGCGACCGGGGCAGTATTGAATTGACGATACAAGTGGAAACTTAGGCATTTCTATTGTCACGAACCCTAAGCTCGTAACAATATTCATTAATATAATTTAGTTTTTTATTCTAACCTATAGAAGCAATATTTAGTTACCGTGTTTGGTATTTTGTCCTCATATTATTTGATTATTTTGCTGGCGCGTAATTTTTTTTCGTAGAAAACGTATACAAGTTAACGGTAAATCTAATTATGCACTTTCAATTCAACTATCACTCCAATTCGAGTATATTATTGATATATTAAATACGAGTATATTTTTTTACTCTGGCATTAAATTTCGCCATCACTCAATAAAGTATATAAATAATTAAGAACGCTTATCTGTAAAAGTAACTTTAAACGACAATATCTGTTGTATAATAGTTTATTTGCACACCAAATAACAGCAATAATACAGCTGTTATACAAGTTGTTTTAAGCATCTATAGCTGCTGCATCTAAAGCTGTATAATTTGTGTCAATTTTTTGCTTGAGAAAGCTGGATCAAAGAATAACCCGGATAAATACAGGGCTATATTGCTTCTTACAGTCTTCTCTAAGCTTCTGGAGAAGATAGTTAATATCCGACTGCTGAAGTAGGTATATCGAAAAGTTGAAGCTAGTTTCTAATAGACAGTTTGGGTTCAAGGCGGGGGAAGTCCGATGAGGAAAGGCTGATAAATCAAATTTCATCGAATGTGCATAGTGGAAAATGTAGCCTTGGAATCTTGGAACTAGAACCTTGGAACAAGTAACTATTAAATGAACAAGAGTTGTGGGTGATAAAACAACTGCCGCACTAAACACTTTGTACTTTCTTAACACACTAAGCGAAATTTTGGTTAGTGAAGTGCGAGTCTTAGTACAAGGGTTAACACCCTTGTACTGACACTCGCACTAAGTATTTTTGAACAAGCTAGCCGCAGCCCGATGGTTCAATAAGTAAGGTAGGTAGGTACGTGAGGGTAATATAGCTTGTAATATACCTTAAGCTTTGCCGCCCTGTAAGACCAAAACTAGGAGGAGGACAGAGATAAAAACTTATGTCGTATACTACAACTAATATATTATATTAAATATATAATATTTAAGAAGAAAAAAAAAAACAAACAAGCTTTGACAATAATAATGAACACTGAAAAATCAACTTTAAAAAAAATAACTTCACTACACCATACTAAAATCAACTAAAATATCTACTATAATATCAACTGTCAAAATGGCGTCGATAAAGCAGCGCCATTTTAACCCTTTATTATTTGATTGACCGATGATGAGCTAGCGTGTTACAAAGCCATCTGTGCAAAACAAGGCTGTAGTTTTATAAGAAAGTGAGCAATAAGCATTCCATTAAGTGTGTAAAACAAGCTTAGCCATAACAGTTATCAAAAGAACCGGACAATATTTATTTATTTAAAAAACTCTTAAGCTAAAGGGGTACATAGGGCGGACTTAATGCCATGTGGCATTCTCTGCCAGTCAACCCTGGGTGCCAAGGACAATTGTTGGCAGGTGCGACCATTATACATAAATAAGTGAACATACATACACATACATTAAAATATATATATATATATATATATATATATATATATATATATATATATATATATATATATATGTATATATATATAAGTTTGAATAATATATAATGAAATAAATATTGGAAGTAAAAAAAAAGAAAAGAAAGACAAGAATTAAGGAAAAATAATGTCAATTAGTAGTTGCCTTCAGGTAATGTTCTCGGAGAAGAACTTTGAATTTTTTTTTATTTGTGGCTTTCTTAATATCATTGGGGAGGGTGTTCCAAAGTTGTATAGCTTGTATCGTAAAAGACGACCTAAAAAAATTTGACCTATGCTGTGGAAACCTTAACCTCAGACGCTTTGACTGTTGGGGTGTTCGACCGTCGATCGAATGAAAAAAATGAAAATTATCCTTAAGATAAGAAGGCGACCTTGGATCGTTTAAAATTGAATAAAGTACAAGTAAAATTCTAGAGCATCGCCTTTGACGTATAGGTAGCCATTTAAGCTTTGAGCGATAGGATAATATGTGTTTATACCACAGAACACCTACCAGCTATATTAAGTGTTCTGTGGTTCATACTTATGTAAACCAAAAATAAACCTTTTGGAAGCTCCAACTTGTTTAGAAGATTTTCTGACAGATCTGGGTAACATAGGTACATCGGCATAGTCGATAATAGGTAGAATGAGGGAATGAACCAGCGTAATTAATATTAAACCCCCTGGTTTGGTGGAAAATTACAGTTCAAAGTTACCTTTGAAAGGTAATAACATTGTATTGTTCTTAGGCAAATGCAAATTTCTGTCGCTAAAATAGTCGCAAAGCAACTAAATCGATAAAATTACATCAGCTGTTGACCCTGTTATACAAAATGATTTTTAGTCTAATAGGAAATAAATATTAAATTAATATTATATAATTATTACGGACTATATAGACATAATATAAAATTTTCTGTGTTAAATATAGACAACTCAGTGTCCGATTAGTCAGATATAATAATTTATTCAAGCTGCTACATATCAATTCATTACATCCTATATGTACAGGCCTCCCACAACATATTTTGCATCTTTGAAACGATATTTGCCAAGCTTGGCAACCGCAGTTTTCATTTTCTTGATGTTAGATAGATATAGTTAGATAACTCTTTATTGCATTTGAACAAAGTCGTTACAATAACGGGAACTTATGACTACAAACGGTGGTCATATCGCTTTAAGCGATTTCTGCCTGACAAACCGAACATAAAAGGACATTACAATTTTATATTTTGACCGATAGGTGCAACGTGCAATATAAAATAAACTGAAAAAAAAATATTAAAAATAATATTTATAAAAATATATTGATCATAATATATACAATGTGTGCACTGAAATAGTTTTCGGCCAGGACACGATTGCTACTTCAGTAGCGCTGACACAATCCGCCATTTTGCTTATTTAATTTGTTTGTTTTGAAGTAGAGTTTATAAGTTGTTTTGTGCAATATTAGTTTCAAGTAATATAATGACATGAATAAACATATACATGTTATTAAAAATTCATGATTGGTAAGTTTTTAGTATGAATACTTTACAAACATATATTTAAATTAGGTTAGGTTCCCGGGTTAAAACTAACATCGTGTCCTAGAGGAAAATAGCTACTTACGATTTGACAGCGCTTACCGCTTACGATCGCCATTTTACTTACAAGCGCTTGCTAGCGCTTTTTTCTGCCAAACGGCTACGTTTAATGATTATAAGTATAGTTAATGTTATAAGAAAGACGCTACTGCCCATCTCGTTTGTTTCCGACAGATATTCTCCATTAAATTTTTCGATCACCAGAGCCGTACAGTAATTGGCATTTGGAAATATTGTTTTTACCCCTCCCTTTTTACCTATATTACTTCAATTCGAGCAATCTAAATCAGATTACAATTTATAAAGGAAACTGCATGAGTGAGTTCATGGGTCTGATCTTCGGGTCGTACGAAGCGAAGGAGGGCGGATTTATGGCGGGTGGTGCGTCGCTGCACTCCATGATGACGCCGCACGGACCCGACGAGCAATGCTTCACCGGGGCTTCCAAGGCAGATCTGGTGCCCCAGAAGATCGCTGTTGGTACACAGGTTGGTACTATTATAATATTAGTCCTTATTCTTATGTGCAGAACAAAAACCTCTCTCGAAATCATTTAAAAACCATAAAAACGAAATGGCAGACATTTTCAAGGCTACCGTGTTCACTTATGAGTACCCGGTTGACCGAGCTTTGCTCGGTATTTTTCGCTCGGTTTTTTTTTTAATTCGTGTGTTTTGGAAATTATATTTAGATACAAATTACATACTAATGAAATACATTATTACAATAATATTTTTTGATCTTAGCGACATAATAGAAAAAACTGAACTGTTTATTTGAATAAAAAATCATGATGTGTGAAAATTTAAATTAAACTAGTTGATCATGTGCACTTAGTTTAATTTAAATTTTCGTGTTTTTAAAAAATACTAAAAAAAGGGCTCGAACCATAATTATTATATATACGAAAATAGATTTTCTCAAAAAAGAAAGGAACTTGAAAAAAAAATTAAAAAAAGTCGGTCGGTCGGTCTGGGTTCGAACCATGGTATTACGATTTTGTGACCGACCAATATATCAATAATTAAGCTATTTTGTAATCATTAGTAAATTGTCAAAATTTACCTTCTTATTCTAATGATATTGTAGCAGTTTCATTGCCTAAAAACACGGACAAAAAGACATTTTCTAAAAATAAATCCTAGCTAGATCGATTTATTGCCCCCGAAACTCCCTGCACACAAAATTTTATGAAAATCGTTGGGGCCGTTTTCGAGATTCCGATTATATATGTATATATATATATATATATATATATATATAAGATATATATATATATATATATATATATATATATATATATATATATATATATATATATATATATATATATATATATAAATGGGTCAATCAACTATTTTTTGTCCTATTATAATTATTTTAAAAAAAATGTTTATTGTTTTACTTTTAGTTTTTAACTTTATTGAAATGTAGATAATTTACCAGGTTTTTAAATTTCACACCCAGCAGCGCACTTTTTAAGACTAAAATTGGATTTTTAACAAAAAAACTTGATGACTAGCCAATAAATCGGTCACTTGGACAACCATAGGTTTTAATTTTTAAAAGCTAAAATAAAGGCTTAAGTTTAAATTAAACAGTCTAGTTGTGTAGTTCTACGTTAAATATTATCCTAGAGCACTGAATTATCAGTACTGCATTGACTGTTATCAAATTATTTTTAGTTAAAATGTCTCTTGGACATTCAAGTATTTTTTTCTCAAAAAGCATGGTTGCGAATCGGAAAATTAAGTATTTGCCTTATCATTAGTATTATGTTTAATACACAAGTATTAAGATTTGGTAAATTAACACAAAATTAACTGAAATATTTGTGGTTGTCCAAAAGACGCAAAGTTCTTTTCTTTGTACAATTATATGTCCCCAGGCACTACTCATCTATAAAAATAAGAATAGTGAAAAAAAATCCATTGTCACATTAAAACTAGCTTCTCGAAAATATTCAACCTTATTTAATAGTTCATAAAAGCTTCCAATAATATTTTCATTGGTAATCTATCGTCTAATTTCTGAATTATTACGTTGTCCCCAATGTTACTTCAAAATCGTATGTCAATCGAACAACCACTAAGAACTTCTAATACGAAAGAGAGAGTGCATTATAAGTCCGCAATCAATAAAGTAATCGATAATAAAAGCGCGGCAATACAACCGTCCTTTTGTTTATTGGAAGTATGTTCGAGTCAGTCGGCCGCAAACAACAAGACAAGTTGCGTGTGTTAATTGTGAGTCCACTGAACCACCGCACCAAAACTGTAAGTATCTAGATATTTCATTACAGATTTTATAAAAAAAGTTAGTTCACATTATTAGTTCAATGGTAAACTTTAGAATCAGGATAATAATTCAATAATTTTCCAATTAAAGTCCCTAAACTTAAAATGTGTCTCTTGGACAACCGTCACTTAGACAACTGAAATGGTTGTCCAAGAGACATTTTTGGTTGTCCAGGGGATTCATTTCAAATGATTTCCGATTTATTAAGAATTAAGTAACAACACTTGCATAAAATAAATTAATTTTATTTTTGTAAGTAAACATAAATTTAAAAATTTAAATTAATATAAAATATTTTTATTTTAGAACGTTACAAAATGGGAATAACATCAAAAGAAAAAACCAAACGTTATATAGAGAGACTAAAACAAAACCCGAAAAATATGATGAAAGGAAAAGAAAAAAATCGAGAGAGTTCCCATAAATTTTTATGGGAACTCTCATAAAAAACTATTATCAGATCTTACGCCACAAGAAGAAGTCAACTGCAGGATCATTTGGAAACTGAGAAAGCAAGAACAAGGAAAACGTACAAAAGTAATACAGGAATTTTTGAACAATACACCTCCAAGTTCACCGTCCATACTTCTCCAGCAACCAATTAATCAGCCTTTATTTGCTCCCACTCCACTGAGTAGCCCTGCAAAAAGTATGACTAGAGGCAGAAAGAAGGTACGCCGAGACAGAACAAAACTATATAGAGAGAATAAACGATTAAATAAGAAAAGTTAAGGAAAAAATACGAAAAAATATAAGAAAAGAGTTCAAAGAAATAAAACAAAATCTAAACAAACAAAGAACTAGAGATAAAAAAATTGCACATCTTATGGACAAAATAAATTCACAATATTATGTAATGCGATCAAAGAACGATATCAAAGAGTTCACAATAACAAAGAAAAGACGTTTCTCAAAAATATATTTCGAGAACTAGGAAACAGAAGAAAGACGATCGTAAAAGAGTCATTGGGATTGGAAGGCAATATAAGGATTCGTACAAAAGACTACGAAAAGGATAATATTGGGATAATAATTTGATTAAAAATTAAAGATTTTTTCAATAGAGATGATGTTTCTAGAAATACCGCAGGTAAAAATGAAACTGTTGGTAGAGGTACTAAAAAAGATCAGAAATGGTTTTTGCTGGATTCGATGATCAACATTTACTGGTCATTTAAATTGGAAAACCCGGAAGTTAAATGTTCATAATTTTATTGTATACTATTATATTTTTTTACAAAATATATTATTATATTTTGTAATGCAAACCCACTGTCGATGGTAGAGAAATGTGTCTGTGCAAGATACATACTAATGCAACATACAAGGCAAAACTACTTGTTTAGTAAATCTCAAATAAATACTTTTAATTACCAACAATATCTTTAATTATCCTTTTCTTTTTCTATAAATGTAAAGTATTCGGTCATATAACCATAAAATGTCTCTTGGACAATTATTTATGTCTCTTAGACAACTGTCTTGTCCCCAGAATCAGGATTAACAAAACTTTCATGTTTTAGACAGAAACTGAAAAAACTTAATACTAATTATAAAATATTCTTAATAGTGTTAAGAAAAATATCTTCAGTTATGTTTTATTATATTATACGTATAATTTAATGCTTTTATTAAAACTTCTATGTTTTATTTAGACGGTAGTTGTCCAAGAGACATTTTAACTAAAAATAATTTGATAACAGTCAATGCAGTACTGATAATTCAGTGCTCTAGGATAATATTTAACGTAGAACTACACAACTAGACTGTTTAATTTAAACTTAAGCCTTTATTTTAGCTCTTAAAAATTAAAACCTATGGTTGTCCAAGTGACCGATTTATTGGCTAGTCATCAAGTTTTTTTGTTAAAAATCCAATTTTAGTCTTAAAAAGTGCGCTGCTGGGTGTGAAATTTAAAAATCTGGTAAATTATCTACATTTCAATAAAGTTAAAAACTAAAAGTAAAACAATAAACATTTTTTTTAAAATAATTATAATAGGACAAAAAATAGTTGATTAGCCCATTTATATATATATATATATATATATATATATGTATATGTATATATATATATATATATATATATATAAGATATATATAACTTCCGGGTTTTCCAATTTAAATGACCAGTAAATGTTGATCATCGAATCCAGCAAAAACCATTTCTGATCTTTTTTAGTACCTCTACCAACAGTTTCATTTTTACCTGCGGTATTTCTAGAAACATCATCTCTATTGAAAAAATCTTTAATTTTTAATCAAATTATTATCCCAATATTATCCTTTTCGTAGTCTTTTGTACGAATCCTTATATTGCCTTCCAATCCCAATGACTCTTTTACGATCGTCTTTCTTCTGTTTCCTAGTTCTCGAAATATATTTTTGAGAAACGTCTTTTCTTTGTTATTGTGAACTCTTTGATATCGTTCTTTGATCGCATTACATAATATTGTGAATTTATTTTGTCCATAAGATGTGCAATTTTTTTATCTCTAGTTCTTTGTTTGTTTAGATTTTGTTTTATTTCTTTGAACTCTTTTCTTATATTTTTTCGTATTTTTTCCTTAACTTTTCTTATTTAATCGTTTATTCTCTCTATATAGTTTTGTTCTGTCTCGGCGTACCTTCTTTCTGCCTCTAGTCATACTTTTTGCAGGGCTACTCAGTGGAGTGGGAGCAAATAAAGGCTGATTAATTGGTTGCTGGAGAAGTATGGACGGTGAACTTGGAGGTGTATTGTTCAAAAATTCCTGTATTACTTTTGTACGTTTTCCTTGTTCTTGCTTTCTCAGTTTCCAAATGATCCTGCAGTTGACTTCTTCTTGTGGCGTAAGATCTGATAATAGTTTTTTTCTTTTCCTTTCATCATATTTTTCCGGGTTTTGTTTTAGTCTCTCTATATAACGTTTGGTTTTTTCTTTTGATGTTATTCCCATTTTGTAACGTTCTAAAATAAAAATATTTTATATTAATTTAAATTTTTAAATTTATATTTACTTACAAAAATAAAATTAATTTATTTTATGCAAGTGTTGTTACTTAATTCTTAATAAATCGGAAATCATTTGAAATGAATCCCCTGGACAACCAAAAATGTCTCTTGGACAACCATTTCAGTTGTCTAAGTGACGGTTGTCCAAGAGACACATTTTAAGTTTAGGGACTTTAATTGGAAAATTATTGAATTATTGTCCTGATTCTAAAGTTTACCATTGAACTAATAATGTGAACTAACTTTTTTTATAAAATCTGTAATGAAATATCTAGATACTTACAGTTTTGGTGCGGTGGTTCAGTGGACTCACAATTAACACACGCAACTTGTCTTGTTGTTTGCGGCCGACTGACTCGAACATACTTCCAATAAACAAAAGGACGGTTGTATTGCCGCGCTTTTATTATCGATTACTTTATTGATTGCGGACTTATAATGCACTCTCTCTTTCGTATTAGAAGTTCTTAGTGGTTGTTCGATTGACATACGATTTTGAAGTAACATTGGGGACAACGTAATAATTCAGAAATTAGACGATAGATTACCAATGAAAATATTATTGGAAGCTTTTATGAACTATTAAATAAGGTTGAATATTTTCGAGAAGCTAGTTTTAATGTGACAATGGATTTTTTTTCACTATTCTTATTTTTATAGATGAGTAGTGCCTGGGGACATATAATTGTACAAAGAAAAGAACTTTGCGTCTTTTGGACAACCACAAATATCTCAGTTAATTTTGTGTTAATTTACCAAATCTTAATACTTGTGTATTAAACATAATACTAATGATAAGGCAAATACTTAATTTTCCGATTCGCAACCATGCTTTTTGAGAAAAAAATACTTGAATGTCCGGGACAGGGGTAGGACAAAAAATAGTTGATCGACCCAAATATATACAAGAATTGCTCGTTTAAAGGTATAGGATACTCTAAGGATCTTGAGCACCAAATATTTATTGTCGTTTATAATAAAAATTAATAATATTTTGTCTAAAGCTATACCTCTTCTACATCTGCAACATATCGACGGTTTTCACATATTCTAAAACGTTACAAATTCCCTCACTGTTTTTTCATTCACCGCAACGCTCATGACAACATGTACCTATATAATAATAAACTAAATATTATAAAACAATGTTTCATAATCTGCTTGCCGGGTGCGTTTGTGACAAATAGTACCTATATAATATCTACCCTTAGTACAGAATACATAATAGTACTACGCAGCTTGCGCAAAAAAGAAATATTACAAATGGATTGAATACAAGTAGCCAGTTGTTTTTTGTTTATTAAATTAGACAAATAAGTAATACTTATAACATTTTATATTTTAATATATAATAATATTTTCGCATGATAAATCAACCTTTATCAAAAGCCTTTTAATAAAATTTCATATTTATGATCATTTTTATTATATTACATCTCTGCACATTAAATAGAAATAATCGAAATAATCCTATACTTCACAGGCGTTTATGTTCGAGTCGTCACTAAGTATGGCTATTACAAAATGGGGTATGAAAACGTGCCAGAAACTGGACGCCGAGTATTATGAATGTTGGCAGAAACTGCCAAAACTGTTTTCCGATCAGATTTAAATGTATAAGTTTCTTAATTTACAATGTTGAGTACTGAGCGTGGATTTGAGTAACGCGATTATGGTACCTATTAGGACAGTACTCACTTGATTTATATCTACAATTGTTTTTAACAATAAATTTAAATATCAATATTGCAACTGTACGAAACAAATCTAATAATAAAATATGCTATATTCGAATACTAAAGTGTATCATTAAAACTGTCACAAATAATATTAACCTTGGCTCAATGCGCTCACACCTATTATACCGTAAAGAATTTTGTGCATATGCTTGTAACAAACCACATTCCACCTTCTTTTTTAATATCGACGAATCTCTTGATATACGAATCATAAAACAATTCATTCCTGGTGTAACTTTAAGGGAAGGACCCTTCACTTGCAAGGCGTCAACTACGCTTGTATTTTGAACAGTGACCGTTGTCGAAACATTTGAGTTGGATGTCTTTATAACAGTTTGCGTAACATTCACGGTGGTTACGGTATTGGAGTTTGTAGACACGATTTTATTCTGATCTCTTTCTGCCTCCCAAATGAAACTGGACATTAATTTGCAATCAATTCTCGTTTCCTCGTATTCTCCGTTACTTTTATTGATGCCTAGTTTACATATCTCTCCTGGATTACCACTATATTCCTTATATGTATTGTAATGGCTGTGGCCCGATGACATTCTGCCTAAATTGTATAAAGCCAAACCAGTGAGGAGATTATCAAATCTACTTCCGGAGTTCCGGTATTCGTAAACATATACTGGTGGACTGGAATGAAACACTGGATGATGAGCTGATCCATAATTTATATATTGTGGTGGATTGTAATGATAATGATGATGCACTTCAGATTTATGCGTGTAGCTCGATGTGTGTCCGTGATTTTGATACGTTGTTGATGGGTTTCGATTGGTGTACGTGTTACCTGATAAACCAGTAGAATGGGGATAACTATGCGCCCCACCAACGCCGGTCCCTGAATAACCGTGTGATGAAGGATAATGGCCGTATTTCCCACTATATCCTCCCGATCTCCGTATTCCAAACACCGAGGAAATAATTATAAAATTAAGTATTAGTATGCGAAAAGACATGATGTCGCAGCGAGTGACAAAATTGGACTAAGTAGATTCTGTAGATTCATGTCGTGATAAAAGGTATTCTATTCCCTGCCGCGACTAGCAATTCCATTAAAAGGCGACATAAAAAGGTGCGGTACATAAACCGGGGGTTGACCCATCCCATTGACGTGGATATTGAAATGTAGGACAGTTTGAAGATATATTGTATCATTAATAATACCTCAAATTAAAAGAAAGAAAATGAAATACATTTATATGCCAAAAAATAGGCGTATTTACATGTATTAAATATAACAATAAGCGTAAATAACAGTTCTCGTGCTTTAGAAATATTTTTTTCTTATTTATCAGATATGCAGGTTTCCTCACGATGTTTTCCTTCACCGCCGAGTACGTGGTAAATCAGCGCTTAAAATTGCGCAATAAACAGTTTAATTGGTGCCGGCGGGTTCGAACCCCGGGTTGCTTACGTTCTATGTAATTTACAGCGAACGCTAACCATCTGAGCTACCACCTAGCTAATTAATAAAGTTTCATAAACAAATATAAATACATCTAATTACTTAATATGATAAAATAAATAATCATATATACAGTGTGTCCGGTCACGGACTAGCGATATTTTAGGTACTTATAATACAGCTATTTTAATATAAAAATACACTACACACTGAGGTCTAATCCCCTCCCCCTCTATTTGGCAGACATTTTGTTTTTTTCTTGAGATATTCTCTACGCGTTTACGAAAAAAGTCATATCTCTGAAAGTTTTAGTCTTACTGAGATAAAAATTAACTCATTCGGAGGCCAATAATATTGTTTATCGTTTACATTATCAAAATTTTTGTTGACATACTTGTAACTTTGAAGAAAAAAAATTTAACTTCAAATAAATATCAAAAAAATATGGTAATCGGCAAATTATTGTAAATTACTGCAAAAACAACCCCGTTTACCCTTCTTATTTTTATACTAGATCGACAGCTTTTGAGTTAAGCTACAATGCAACACAAAGTTTACAGCTGTATGGTTATTACTTTATGAATTATTGTCTTTTGAACATGGCGTATGCCCAAACACAAAAGGCCTTTGTTAAGTGACAACTCGCACTGCCTGCCTGGGACTAATAGTGTTCTGTGCTGCCTGCTCTCAAATTATACTACTTATAAATGATGATTCTGATTCTCTGATCTCTAATTCATCATCTCTAATTCATCGAAGATCATAAGTAATCTCAGATTACTATTACTCCTAGGCAGGCAGTGCCAGTTGTCATTTAACAAAGGCCTTTTGTGTTTGCGCATATGCTATATATCGTATATATATATATATATATATATATATATATATATATATATATATATATATATATATGTGTGTGTGTGTACACAGTGTGCACATATAATTACATTATGTAGACACACATATTATATATGTTTATATATTTTACTCTATTTTATTTATTAGGGATAACAACAGCCTTTATTCTTTGAAAAAAAAATCTTATATGTTTTACATAGGGCCAATAATAGTCATCCACTTTCCACAATTTAGCACAAATCAGAAGTATGAAAAGTTGAAAAGAAAAAAAAATACTTAATTTAAAAAGTTTGTAATGGCTGACCTAGGAAATTATTTGTGCTTCAATGGGATAATAATAAATGTAAGCTCACACACATATATACTTATAACTAGGGCCCGGATTAATATGTATATATAATATCAAAATATGTACATTTAATATGGACTTAAAATCCTAAAATATGGAAAAAATATGTGTAATAAAAGATAACGACATTGTACATTAAAACGATTTCCTATTAAGAAAAAACAAAAAAAATACGATTTTACTTAGCTTAGGTTCATTATTATTTAAATTACAGTATATAATTACGTGTTTCCTTAAATTTTCTGTTTGGACGAAATAATGCTTTATTCTAGCTGAATGATTTTTCATCATAGGATGTGATTGGAGCTTATTTAAATTTGCATAATTCTGCAAGTGAGTAGGGCACATCTATGGTGCCTTCTAATGTTCCACACAGCATGCTGTTGATTTTCTTTAGGATCCTTTCCTAAAGAAAATCAACACCATGCTGTGTGGAAATCCTTTGTTTTTTTTTCAGTACATAGAGTAATTTTTGCCTCGCTACTTCAGCAACGGGACCTTCTGATTCTAAAAATATTTTCGATAGTCATCAAATTATCATTTAGAGAAGTGGAAGAATTTTCGAGTGCCTTTATATGGTATGATAAAAAGCAATAATTAGTGTTTATGTACATAAAGCAAATAGTTACGTAGGGTAATCTTGGAGAAGTTCTTTTGAGATTGAAATATCAGCAGCTTTATTCTCCAATTCAAAGATAATCATTTTGATTTCAGTGTAATACTGGGCATAGTATTCATTTGCTCCCAGCTAAGTTCCCCAGCGGTTGAGCACTGGCTCTAGCGGTAAAGAAATGTCGGGATACCAACTCTTTAAATTTTAAGATCCTGCTTGCTGCTTTCAAAAACTTTTTCTTTACGTTTCATACTAAACTGTCAGCCTTTTTAAACTGAGACCTTATTCATTCAGCAAATCTATTCATACCATGAGCCAAGCACTTCATATGAATAATTTTTGGATACAAAACTTGTAGGGAATCTACAGCTTTTACCATACAAGGAGCAGCATCACTAAGTAGCAAGACAACTTGGTCATGTTTAACTCCATAAGGCCACAAAACTCTCATTGCATCATTAAAAAGCTTTACTGACGTTTGGTGGTTGCATTAAAGAAGTTCTTCACACGCCAATAAAAAGGATTTGCTGGCATTTTCGTCATCTAAAACTAATTTTTAGTCATTTCACATACCTTCTCATCAACCTAACATAAAATAATGAAGATATGGATAAATTTATTTAATTTCTTGTGGAATATGGATTTATACTTGAAATATGGAAAAATATGGAAAATAGAAATTGCATTTTCTTGATCAAAATATCATAATATATGTAGAAAACATATTCAAGAACAAAAACCATTTCAATTAAAAATATGGATTTACATATTAATCCGGGCCCTACTTATAACCATATTATAATTAAACACTTATATATATAGGCAAGTATATACATTTACTAACATTTAAATAAATATACATACATACAATATACTCATGTACACATTCACAAAAATACATTATATTCACAAAAACTTTTTGTGTCAATTAGCGAATTGAAGACATATAACTTGAGATGTTACTACGGATTTACAAAACTACAGAGGCTACCAACATAAACAATAAGGGTTAATTGTCTACACCTGTCAAAGCCTGTAATACCTTTCGTTTAAGTAAATAAATTTTTTGAATGGATAAATTGGTCAGTATGAGAAAACTTACTATTAAAAATTCTAACCATTCTGGTGAGGACACAATTCTTGCCATATACTTAGGTACTATATAATACTTACTACCTTATTGCCCCGCTGTGTTTCCCGCGTCGAACTCCAAGTTGCAATGCCCAGGCAATTATTATTGACCCACGTTTACTATGAGATCGCATAATTCGGAGAGCTCTAGCTATCACGGGGAAACTCCAATATTTCGGAATGATAATGATCGCAGATTCTAGTTAGACTAAGGCAAAAGGCCTTTTTGGGTTTAAAATAAAATCTGCTAATAAGACTGAAATCTGCTCTAACAATGTTTTTTTTCGTTCTCCAGTACATTTATCCTTCTTCATCAATAAATCAATGTTTGTTAATATACTGTACGGCTGTGGTCAAAGGCGGATGTTGACAGCGTCCTAGGCTAGGCGCATCGGCGCCCCTCCAGCAGCCATATATTATAAACTAGCTTCTGCCCGGGACTTCGTACGCGGATCCTGTTGCTTATGCCAGCGACGACGGGTCGTCAAAATAGAAGATCTCAAACGTCTAATGTTGACTTCTAAGAGCCCGGGGACGGGAAAACAACGTGATTCACGAGACGATTCGAGACGTTCTAGATCTTTCATTTTTGTAAGTCAACAGGAAATGCACATCAGACTAAACAACTTTTGCTAAGACGTCTTTCCTATATATATATATATGTCATAGTGTCGCTGGGCATTGGATTTAGTGTAACTCCTTGTGTGTTATTAAGTTAATATATTGGTAATATTGTTTAGATCACGTTCACATGAGGCTTAAGTACTTATAGAACAAAAATACTTCAGCGCAAAGCTTCCGGGTATAACTATGTTTAAAGTTGACCCGTCCGGCACGTGAAAATAAAGATTTCTAGAACTGCTAACCCGAGAAAGAGCGACGTACGACTGACCATGTGAGAAACAACTGACACCGAGATCTACACCAGCAACACGAAAACGTAATTGCATGACACACTGATACTGGGAATTGCGTTCTTTTTTTGGAAAATTATTTGTTAATATGGGAATTCTGGGAATAAAGACGGTTTCTCCTGCACCGGAACCTGTTAAAATTTGAGCATCGATTATATTTTGTTGCAACTGGATTACTTTTAGCCGAGGTCCATTGCAAAGTTGTGGTGGTCTTAAATTTCGGAGCAGAATAATCGGAATGCCAATTTTTAAACAAATTTCACGAGAAGGAAGTCCGGGCATATTTAAAGAATTTAAAAATTCTATCGGGTAATTAGTGGCTTCTTGTTCATCGACCATTCTATTCATTGAACTATAAACTTTGCTTTCCCCCTGTATATTCGACAGTATTTTGATATTAATCTCAGATGCCTGGTCATTGCGAGGAGTTAAAAAGGATCTTTCGCATAGCCAAGAATTGTCCCTATTTAATATAATAGTTACGTCACCGTAAACCGACGATATAAGATGTGGTTGGGATTGCACTATACAACATAACTCAGGTGTCAGAATAAGTTTTCCTTGGTGTAGTTGTGGATAGGTACCTTCACCAATCTTTAATAATTTATCAGAAAATTGACGATCATCCGGATTATCTCCAGTTCTCACTCGCATGTTTATAGTCAAATGTACCGACTGTATAAAGTAAAAGTAAAGTTACAGCCTATATACGTCCCACAGCTGGGCTCAGGCCTCCCCTCGTTTCTGACAGGGTTTAGGGCAAGGTAGTGTCCACTGCGCTGCCCAAATGCGTGTTGATGAACTTCACATGTCTTCGAAATTTTTTTTCTTATTCCTCAGACATGCAGGTTTCCTCACGATGTTTTCCTTCACCGCCGAGCACGTGGTAAATCAGCACTTAAAATTGCAATTAACAATTTCATTGGTGCCGGCGGGGATCGAACCCGGGTTACTCGCGTTCTGTTATATTTACAGCGAGCGTTAACCACTGAGCTACCACGGCTCATATCCGACCGACTGTATATCACGCTACAAATAAGAGCTTTTTAGGCAAGCCCTAACCTCATCAGCTCGGGTTCCCCGTGGTATTACCGGTAAGGTTTGTCGGAAATCACCACAAAATAAAACCGTAATACCGCCCATTGGTCGATCATTTTCTCTTATATCCCTTAAAGTTCTGTCTACCGCTTCTACTCCTTTTCGGTGGGCCATCGTACATTCATCCCATATGATTAAATTACACTCACGTAACACCTTAGTTTTGTCGCTATTTCTTGAAATACTACAGGTTGGACTTTCCGTGCGATCTAAATCAATTGGTACTTTAAACATAGTGTGAGCAGTTTTACCTCCTGGTAGCAATGTTGCAGCTGTACCTGATGAAGCCACGGCAAGAGCAATTTTACGCTGATTTCGAACATAAGCTAATATTAATTTAGTCAAAAAGGTTTTCCCAGTTCCTCCAGGTACATCTAAAAACCATATTATTCCAAAATTATTCTGAACACTCTCGCACACGCGATCATAGACTGAACGTTGTTCTGCAGTCATCATTGGGACACCGTTTTCTAATGTTGCCAGCAATTCCATTGAGTTGCAACCATCTCTCTCAATCTCTGCGGAATATTCCCTATTGGTAACCTCTCTGACTGAGGTTGGTGTTGGCAAACCATATTCACAGAGTCATTTACCGCCTACTGCTGTTAAGTCTTCCTGAAGAGCTAATAAGCACAGATTTGTGGCAAGATCACGGAAATTATCATTAGTTGCGCCTTCATCATTGTGAGATATATTCCGAAGAAAGTCTTCTGCAAATTTTTCTTTATATTTTTCCCATAATTGTACAGCATCTGACAAATTACAAAATGTGAGTAACGTTACAAATAAAAGGCGTAACCGTCGTGGATTATCACTAACACAGGATTCTGCTAAAGCATTATCCCAATGCTGATCATTTTCAAGCAAACGACGCGCTTGGCAAGCTGCATGATAAGTTGGATAAACATCATCGTCTACTTTTTTCAAATCTATAAATGATGTTGTTTATCGCACTGTATGTAATAATTATCGCAAATAGAAACACTCAGCGTTGTTAGGATGAACGGTATACACTCTACCAAGAACATGTTCTTTGAAAATACCTGACTCGCCATCAACAGGCCTGCCACGGCGTCTACGATTAAAGACACCTCGTTGCTTATCGTAGGTATAATACGATGGAACTTCCTCATACAAAAGAGATTTTGCAAAATCGTCAGTTTGGCAAAGTCGAAAGAATGCTAATAAAGTTGTTTGTCTAGGGTTCTCTAATGGTTCTGTAACATTTTCGGCGTTGAAATATATACGTTGATCGCCTTCAAGAACTGGAATGCCGGCTTAGAAAAATTGATGCGGTATACGACCAATTTGACGCGTTACAGATGGAGATTGAGGCATTGTCGGAGCAGGTTGACGACGAATACAACGAACGCCTCCAATACGAAGAACAATATTATTCACTCCTTGCTTTGGCTCGTAATATGATGGATGCTGCTACATCAACGTCTTCTAGGGCAGGTTCCGAGACAGGCGACCAGGAAGGCAGCTGTGCACTAAAATTCCATCTGCCTGTCATCAACGTGCCGCAGTTCAGCGGTGACTTTCAGGAATGGTTGGAATTTCGAGATACGTATCTTTCAATTATCCATAATAATAATAACATCACAGACGTACATAAATTTCACTACTTACGAGCATCTTTGAAAGGTACTGCGTCCTTAATTATTCAAAGTTTAGACGTAACGGCAAATAATTATCCAATTGCATGGCAATTATTAACAAAGCGTTATTACAAGTCTTATTAAGTACAAAAAATATATCCTATGAAAGTAGTTTAGAAATAAGAAATCTTATTGATGTGATGAACAAAAATTTAGGAGCACTTGCAACATTAGGTGAACCTGTCGATCACTGGGACACGATTATTGTTTACATAATGTCAAAAAAATTAGATTCGGTTACGAATCGGCTATGGGAAGAATAGAGGTGCAGCTTTGTAACTCACCAAGTTTACAGCAATTCATTAAATTTTTAAACAATAGGTGTGATGTATTGGATACATTGAATGCTGGAGTAACTAGACCCATTATACATAACATCAAACACTCAAAACTTCAATCACACCCTTTAACATATAACAATAACAATTATAACAGTTCATTTAGCAAAAAAGAGTTAGTAAAAAGTGACAAAAAAGATTATAATAAAAACATTACATGTCCTATGTGTTCACAAAATCATTTCTTATTTGCATGCTCTTCATTCATTAAACTTGATGTAGATTCTCGTATATAGAAAGCCACCGAAAGTAGAGTATGTACGAATTGCTTACGTCCAGGTCATATCCGTAACCACTGTAGATTATCAAATTACAAGTATTGTAATTCTAGGCATAATACTCTTTTGCATAAAGATAATTTCAATAAAAAGCCATCTTCTTCAAATGTAGCACTATCGACAAATATTAATTCATCTTCTAACAATGCTTACGTCATATTATCTACAGCGTTGGTACGTGTAAAGAACAAAGACGGAAAGCATCACACGGCCAGACTTCTGCTTGATGATGGAAGCACTTGTAATTTTATTACGGAAGATATGTGTAATAAGCTTAGTTTGGTAAGATATAACACTGATTCCACTATATCTACAATTAATAACCAAGTCACACGGGCCACTCAAATATGCGAACTAACTTTTGAGTCATACTTTAGCGATTACAAAGCAAATATTACTTGTTACATCCTTCCAAATATTTCACACACCCAACCCAATTCGTACGTAAACATTGAGAATATACCAATTCCTTCAGAAGTAAAATTAGCCGACCCTAAATTCAACCTGCCTTCTTCTATTGACATTTTAGTGGGTGCAGAAATATTTTGGTCAGTCATAAATGCTGAAAGCTACAACATTGGTCCGACATATCCAAAATTACATTCCTCAAAACTTGGATGGCTTTTATCTGGATGCATATATAGTAACGACGTTCAAACTCGTAATGTATGTCATCATACATTGAACTGTAATGAAGAATTTACTCTTGCAAAATTTTGGGAGTTAGACTCAATATCATCTCAGTATTCATATTCTCAGGAAGAAAAAACTTGCGAAGAAATGTTTAATAATACTACGTATCGCACTTCATCTGGTCAATTTGTAGTGACGATACCGTTGAAGAACACACCAGATTGTCTGGGTGATTCATATACCTTGGCTAAGCGAAGGTTTCTTGCACTTGAGCGTAAGTTTGAACGAGACTCTCAATACAAGCAAAATTATCACGAATTTATTAGAGAATATATTAATCTAGGTCACATGACCCACAACTTACCTAATTCACATTCCACAAATAAATATAATTATTACTTGCCACACCATGGTATTATACGAGAGTCGAGTACAACAACAAAATTACGCGTTGTATTTGATGCATCCGCTTCCACGGCATCAGGTAAGAGCTTCAACGATATACAAATGGTGGGTCCAAAAACACAAGATGACCTTATGTCTATATTATTACGATTTCGTCAACATCGACATCAACACACTTCGAGCTTAGTGCTCCCAACAACTACCGGCATAGGTGACATGGACATTAAACATGATCTTTGTTTTGTCCATGTTCATCTTAAGACCCATCCGTTGGGAGGCACTATTGAGGTCATTGAACATAGTGCTAAGTCCTCCAGCGATTCTGTCATAAGGACTTTATCGTCGTCAAATCGAAGGTGAGTGATGTACTCGCCATTGATGCTAATACCGTATCATTTCCAGTCCAGTAGCTTGAAAACATCTTCCAATGCAGCGGTGAAGAGTTTCGGGGAAATAACGTCACCCTGTCTTACACCTCTCTGCAGTTGCATGGGTTTCGTACTCTAGTTCTGTACTCGGATAGCCATCGTAACCCTACTGTACAAACACTTCAGCACTTCGATATACCGACAACTTGGCACCGCTGAAAATGAACTTGGCACCGCCAAAATTTCGACGGAATCAAAGGTTTTCTCATAGTCCACATATGCCAGGCAAAGTGGCAGATTGTACTCTTTGGACTTCTGTAAAATTTGCCGAAGGGTATGTATGTGGTCTATGGTACTAAAGCCTTTTCGGAAACCGGCTTGTTCGGGAGGCTGGAATTCGTCGAGTCTGCGTGCGAGACGATTTGTAATGACTCTCGAAAACAGCACGCAGATGCGGTACAGTAGGGATATGGGTCTGTACTTCTTCAAGAGGGCGTTGTCACCTTTCTTGAAGAACAAGAGCACCGCACTTCTGCTCCATACCTTCGGAGTAGTGCCACCATGGAAGACGGAATTAAAGAGCCTCTGAAGGTCTTCAAGTACCGGTTTTCCACCCGCTTTCAGAAGTTCCGCTGTAATTCCATCTTCGCCCAGGGACTTGCCGTTTTTAAGGTGCTGGAGAGCCATTCTAATCTCGCTCAGAATGACGTCCAGGATATCATCGGAATAGTGTCGGATAAGACTTGCTCTTGGATCGTTACTCACACTTGCGTGTGGCTCCGACGATGATGTGTACAGCTGCCCATAGAACCTCTCTATCTCACTCAGAATCTCAGGTGTCCCGGAAAAGATGCTGCCACACTCAGTCTTCAGCTTTGACAGTTGGTTCTTACTGGCAGACAGATCTCTGGAAAAGTTTTTGGTGCCCTGGTTCCGCTCGATCGCTTCTTCAATACGAGCAGTATTGAAGTTGCGTTAGTTTCGCCGCATGCAGTTGTAGATCAGTCCGTTCAGTTGTTGTATGCTGTCAAATCTGTTGACGATTGCAGCCTCATCTCCCGTCTAAGAGCCATGAGATTAAGAGTGTGATTGGAGAGTTTTTGTGTTCTTCTGCGGCGGATCTTGCAGAACTTAGCTCCAACCGCATGGACAGTTTCCATGAGCTTGTCATTCATATCGTCCACTGCATTGCAATCTTCTAGGCACTGAAAGCGGTTACGTAACTCGAGCTGAAAGTTTTCGGGACCCTGGATTAGAGCATGATGGGGACGAAACGTTGACTCATTAGAGACCTCCCCAACTTAACGTTTAGGTTCAATGTGGCTCTAACCATTCAGTGATCGCTGCCAGTTTCCACCCTTGCGATCACTGAGACATCACTGAACAGTTGGCGTCTGGTCGTCATAATGAAGTCAATCTCATTTTTTGTCGAACCGTCGGGGCTCGACCAGGTCCACTTCCAGTGGGGCCGCTTCTGGAAGAAAGAGTTCATCATAAAGAGTCCCTCTTTCTCCATAAAGTCGGCCAGCCGCTGGCCCCTACGGTTCCGTTGCCCTACTCCAAATTTCCATAACTTCAGCTCACCGCTTTCTCTTGTGCCTAGTTTTGCGTTGAAGTCTCCCATCAACACCATGTAGTGGGCTTTGGAGGAATGCATGGCTCTAGAAATATCCTCATACATTTCCTCCACCTCCTCATCAGGATGTGCCGAGGTTGGTGCGTAAATCCGTATGACCTTCAGCGAATACCGTTTGGTGATTCTGAGTATCAGGTACGTGACCCTCCTTGATACACTCCCAATCTTTACAACGTTGTTGACGAGAGACTTGTGGACGATAAATCCGACACCTCCTTGGGACAGATGGTCGCCCTCCCAGTGATAGAACAAGTTGCCGGTCTCTAGGATTACCGTGTCCTCCCCCTTCGGACCTCGGATAATCCAATAATATGCCAGCGCAACTTGTCTACCTCTTCTTCCAACTCCAGTATCTTCTCGTCAGTTCTCAGGGTGCCTGCGTTATATGTTGCCAGGTCGAGTCATCGTAGGTGGCAACCGAACCTCAAGTCAAGTGGAAGGGCAAAATTTAATAGCTTCTGAAGGACATTAATATGTATCGATTATCCACTCACTTGAAAAAGTTCTGTTGCAATTCCCTCTACACCACCTTGCTGTATTTTAAGCCATTCTAATCTTATTCAGATTGAAATCCGGGACTTGATCTGGATAATGTCCATCTTGTCGCCAGTAATGTCGCTAACACTATTAGTGCTCAACTTAGTCAACAAGCACTTCTAATTTATTTTTAGCTTTTATGCAACTAATGGACTGCGCTCATCCTAAATAAGCAAAGCTGTTTAATTCTAATAAATTTTTGTCTCTCACGACACTCACATGTTATTCTGCTTTGCCAACCACACGAACTTTTTACTTACTCTGCGATACATTGTAAATTAGGTAAAACACGGTGACCACTTCATGGTAACCCGCGACAATCTAAATGACTCAGCAATCGTTGAGACTTGAGACTCGTGAATGTAGCGTGAAGCAAATGAAATGGGAAATTCCGCGCTAAATAGCCTTCATTGCCGCCAAATATTACAATAAAGTTAAGGCCTATTTACGTCAACAGCTGGGCACAGGCCTCCTCTCATTTCTGAGAGGGCAAGGAAATGTCCCCCGAGCTACCCCAATGCGTGTTGGTGAACTTCACATTTCATCGACGTATTTTTTGTTCTTATTTCTTAGATATACAGATTTTCTCACGATGTTTTCCCTCACCACAGACAAGATTATATGATATTATCGATGTCTTGAATTTTCATTGTTCTAGTTTAATATTTTTTCCTATGCCCAGGTGTGCAGTACTTCCTTTTTTAAAAAAAAGCGGCCAAGAGCGTGTCGGGCCACGCTCAGTGTAGGGTTCCGTAGTTTCCCGTCCGTCACAGTAAGTGTTCCCACTTATGAGTTTGTACAAAACCTGTTGTTTCCATCCAAGTTCAAAATAATTTTCCTAGAAAGTTCTTATAATGTTCTACTTTCCAGATTTTTTCATATTTTCTAAACCTATGGTTCAAAAGTTAGAGGGGGGGGACACATTTTTTTTTACTTTTGGAGCGATTATTTCCGAAATTATTGACATTATCAAAAAATGATTTTAGTAAACCCCTATTCATTTTTAAATACCTTTCCAACAATATATCACACGTTAGGGTTGAAATTAAAAAAAATCACTTCCCACTTTACATATAGGGGGGCTACCCTAATAAAACATTTTTTTCCAATTTTTATTTTACCACTTTGTCGGCTTTGATTGATACACATATTGGTACCAAATTTCAGCTTTCTAGTGCTAACGGTCACAGAGATTAAGCGAGGACGGACAGACGGACAGACAGACATGGCGAAACTATAAGGGTTCCTAGTTGACTGCGGAACCCTAAAAACATTTGTTATATTTGAAAATTTTCTTCGAATTCTTTTGGTTACGTCTAGTCAGTTAGGAATCATGCGTCAAGATAATTGAGGTGGTCTTGTAGAAGGTCTCAAACACAGAAACTTTTACGTGGTAGAAGCACGCTGCAGCTATATTATGGCTGCAGCACGAATTAGCCGGCTCGAACGGGGCAGGACCACGACCTCACAGAATACTAGAGTAAAATATCAGTTTAATAGTGCTTGCTGTGCTTCATACGGTGGGTGTAGATAGCCGGAAGTTTACTGGAAACGAGGCATTATTTCTTAGTCTTCAGGCGTGACAATACATCTGTCTTTTAATTCCTGATCCAGGTTGGATGTAGACGTATAATATGGGCCACAGCATCCATTGACTATCAGATGGACTGTGTGATTTTTATCATCCTTATTCTATAAAAGAGTCAATAATATAAGAAAACATATAAATCGCTTTCCTAGAATGGAATCTCATTACTGTCATGCAAATTCAAGCAAATAATATTTGCACTTACACTTACAATGCCCCAAGTTGAACTTGTTATAAAAAAGATTTTTATTTTTAAATTTTTGAATTTCATATACCCAAAATAAACCAATGTAGCCTCTGCACTGCTTATCGTGATGGACTCCCAGACACTAAGGTGACTAAAAGACATTTATCACAAGTAGGTCGAAAAGGATACAGCTCGTGTGTAAGATCAAGACAAGAAGCAAGCTTCCGATGAATCCAAAAAAGTGTGTGCTTTATTTGATTTACATCAGATTGTTTTAACCCAGAACTAAAGAAGAAGCAATATTTTGTACAAATAGCTTTTAGTATACAATTTTACATTACATAACAGCAAATTGAGACTGTTATTGTTTTAACGTGGCCCGAAATAGAAAGGAGACGTACGTCGATAGAAATTGGCATAGCTATATCAGCTTGTATGGCAACGAAAGTGCGAGATGAATTAAAAAATCTACTGTCGATTCTATACAGTATTGATAACGTTACACATTTACAAATAGTCACTCTTTGATTAAGTACTTGCTCCAAACCACGGTCAGAATGAAGGTGACTCTACGCACAGTGCCATAAGTCAATCCATCTCAGTGGTATCCTATTATCCAAATGGTAAGATCTTCACGCCCATACATTGTTCAACCATTAAATACTTTGAATGTAAAGACTACAAAGAGTAATCTCAAGATGAAAAGGTACTAAGTCTACGTAAAGACAATGAATCTGGTACTTTCATTTACTGGACAAAAGTAGTAAGTTTAGAGCAAAGAAACGTCTATTTAAAACATTACACTGATGCTTTGTAGGTATAGGTATATTACAGTCAAGAGAACGCGTGTTAAATTCTTAAAGAAACCTTAAATACCATTCAATAATTCTCGAATCACGATACCTTATGTCCTCCAGACCGAATTTCGGTCTAGCCATCGGCGCAGGACAGGATTTTAGTGCCCAAGTATATGTGCCTGTGCTTGCAGGTGCACTCTCTATTCCCTCACTACCATTATCAGGACGCAGGCGACTTTACGTGCTGTCCGAGGCACGGGGGTTAGACACCGCCAACTTTCTGACTACGGTCAGCTACTGAGAATTCCTTGACGGAAAAACTCAACTGATTTTTTTGGCCCGACCCGGGATTCGAACCCAGGGCCTCATGATTAGCAGTCGCACTTAGCCTAATTATAACTAATTCCGTAATCACGTATTAACATTTTAATTACAAAGTTACAGTTTATATTATTCTATATTATGTAGGTACTAGTAAGTCAGTAAAAGGGCGTAATTCTGGAATTCAATTATTTTAGAGAACACGGAGGTGATGTGCGATAGGCCCATAGTTGGACGGATCAGAGCGGTTACTATTTTTACGGATCGGGTGCACGAAGGCTGTCTTCCGTGATTTTAGATTTTAGAATTAGAATTACGTCTAGGGAGTAGGAGTACCGGAAAAGACACGTTAAAACCGGTGCCAACTCCGGAGCACACATCTTCAGCACAATAGGAAGGACGCCATCAGGCCCACTCGACTTGTTCACGTCCAGGGAGAAGAGTGCTCTCCACACCGAGCGTTAGGTAAACAGCATACCTAGCACGGAGCACTCACACCGCGGGATGGTCGGCGGTGTGTTCCCCCCGTCATCAAGAGACGAGTTGGACGCAAAAAGAGCCCAGCAGATCGTCTTTGTCTTTTGCGGCATGGGCCAGTGAGTCGTCCTCCCTATGCAGAGGTGGGAGAGATGGCTGACAGAAGCCCGAGGAGCCTAAAGGGGCGTCAACGGAAATCTGATATCCGTCCGGGTGAGAGGTCAGCAGAAGGTCCAACACGGAAGGTACATGGTCCTCCACATCTGGAATCCGCGTAGGCGAAGTAACCATTTGTGTCAGACCATATGCCAGGGCTAAATTATGAACAGATCTCCCCGCATGATCGGTTAAACGAGAACCAAGCCATTCAGCATGGTGGGCGTTAAAATCACCACCAAGTATCACGATCTCTGCGGATGGTACCTGTTGTAGCACGGAAACCGACTTATCGACCACATACGTGGTGGATAAGTCGGTCTGTGTCGGTATTACCGCTATGGGACCTGTAGAGGCACCCGTAGACGCGGGGATGGTCGTCGCTATCCATGCGCAGCCATAAGTTGGACAGATCCGTACCTTCAAGGCTGCCAAGGCGCCGCAAAATAGATGTCCTCTCTGACGTACACGCAAACTCCAGCCCGGGGCCAAAGTTACTAGTGGACGGCGTTAAGGTTTGAATGAAGACCCCTGATGTTGCAGAAATTCACGGATAGCGTGGGAGGGGGCGCCTTTGACTTACTGCTGCGTTTGCACCGAGCAGGTTTAGTCTCTAGCGACTTTTTTGCCCCCCCCTCCCAGAATAAACGGGGCAGCCTGAGCACCCAAGCTCAGGAGTGGAGTAGCTTGGTCGTGGATGCTCAGCGAATGATTATCAAGGGGTGCTAGTACCCTCCTGGGGTAGTTTGACATTTAATTCCGCTACCATGTTGGTAGCGGAATGGGGGGTTGGGCCTCCGGCCACCTGCACTCACCAGACGAAACGAAGAAGCAAAGCTACTACTTCACGCTGGTCTTCTGTGAGGTCGTGGTACCACCCCGGCTTGAGCCCGCCCATACAACAACAGCAAAGGCTGCCGCTCGACCACTGTTATAGACATATAGACAATATAATAATATAGAGATAATATATAGACTATATATAGAGATATATAGACCATAGTAGGTATGTAGATATTTTTATAACCTAGCTCCTGAAATACAGGTAAATTTTTGTACTTGTAATACGTTTATCAATAAACATTATTACTATAATTATCTTAGAAGATGTTCTTTGAAATTGATTTGAAAACAGATTTTATAATTGAAAATGAATACAAATTTTGATCAATATGTATTAATTTAAAAAATCTAGTGTTGTACATTGACGAGTTGTATTTATTGACAAAGAAAATGCTTTCAATTTGCGATATAACTTTTTTTTTAAATTGAAATACTGAAAAAATCTACCAGAGGATCTTTTGGATTATAGGGGCGTTCGAACTATCGGGGGTTCGAATTATAGAAGCTCTACTGTGTATCGAAAAAAAAAATATCGATATTCTATATTTATTTTGGAGGAGTACCTATCGAATTCGATATATTTTAAAATATTGTATTTGGTTGCGCGGAAAACCATTCGTAGTTATTTTATTAGAAGGTAGGCTTGCCAAAGCGTTTATCTATATACCTATACCTTTCCAAAAAATAATCCTACCCTCCTATCGACACATCGGGGTGGGAGGGGAAAGAAGATAGTTCTAGAATGTCACGCGACCATCGCAACCGAAGGAATAAAAGGCACGCGCGGCCTACGTGCGCTCTCTTCCCGTCGCGCTCTTCGTTGGAACCACACCGCCTACGACAGTAGTGTCCTAGAAGACTCTTGCCCACGCGCACCGCTAGTTAAACCGCATTAGCCCGGAGCAGTCGAGCTCCGGGAGAAACCGCCTCACCTCGTGTGAGATATAGTCGCGCACCGCTCTCTTCCATCTCATCACCGGACAGGAACGCATCTCTGGGGCCCCAGGATATCCGTCAGAATTCTCACCCCAGCAACAAGGCGCCCAAGCCACATGGAAACGACACCCCGGTGAGTGAACCCCACCTTAATTCATATTCATGCCTGCTTGATATAATTGTGTTTATTAGTTAATCCGCTCCAATTTCATTTTCTCCTAATCAAGCAGGGTTCCTTCATAGGTTTTTGGCAAGCAATAGTTCGTTTTAGGGAAGAGCGAGTGCATTGTATGGGAAACCGCGTGCTATAGTCGCCATTTTGTGTAGACGGAAGAAGCAATTTGCGTATACAGTCCAGTTTGGTTTAACATCTCGCGTAATAGGCTTAAGGCTCGACCGGGGAATTAGAATTCGGTAACCTTAGACTCGTCGCTCCACCTGTATTAATCGACAAAACATTAAGCAACTAAAGTAGCTACAAACGCATTCATATACTGTTGTCGTTTTTTTTCGTCATCCAACCGTCCAGTAATACCATTTAGGGCCTTGTTCTACTACATCATGCAAAACACGAACACGACGAAAAAAATATTGACACGATATATTTTTTCACTTGCCCATCCCTATTTCAGAAAATGAGGCAGATTTTAACGCTGTTTCCATCCCTCTAGTCTAATTACTTCAGGCATGTAATAGTTATTGCATTAATAATAATAATGCCCTCCAGACCGAATTTCGGCGACGGAGGCCTGCCTCAACGGAGGCTAGCCAGGACAGGATTACACTGCCCAAGTGTATGCGCAAGCACAGGTGCACTCTCTATTTCCTCACTCATAAACCGATACGACCGGAAAGAGATCAGGCGCAGGACCAACGGCTTTACGTGCTTTCCGAGGCACGGGGGTAAGACACCACCAACTTCCTGACTCTGGGCAACTACTGAGAATTTCTTGACGAAAAAACTATTAGTTTTTTTGTCCCGACCCGGGATTCGAACCCAGGACCTCATGATCAGCAGTCGCACTACTACAACCACTAGACTAACGAGGCAGTCAGCTATTGCATTAACTACCGAAGTTCAGATCTCACAAGCTCATTATTTTAGCCGGCTCTTTTACACCACGAATCTAGTTTGACGCGAATTGTCTCAGTTCAAATGTGACCATGGTAGCGGCCTAGCGGGCATTCATTATTTACTGTTTAGGTATGTATTCATTGTTCATCACGTGATATTTTTATTTTATATTTGATATGCAGTCTGTCGGATTACAAGGTACTTACTCTTTTTTCAAAAAGTTCCGGACAACCAGGTGGCTGTGGCGGTACTCTATAGTCGTACAAATATCGTTAACAAATATCGTTAATGGGTAATCCGACACCGCCTTGCAAAAAGTTTGTCGGATTACCGCGGGTCAACTGTATTCGTTTTATATGACTAAATAATCTTGATTATATTTTTATGTACCTCTTGATTTTGACATCACAGAAATTCGGTAAAGAGTTAAAAATAAAACAAAAATATTACAATAATTTTTAATCATATTTTACCGGAGCTTAATAATACATTTCCTTACTGTAATAAAATTACATTAACGGGTTTCAGTCGCTTCACCGACGCTCTTTACTCTCTAGTAACTGAAACTATACTTTGTTGCGTCACATAATATTATGAAATAAATTAAAATGGAAATTGCCTCCCAAACAGCCATTAGTGACTACGTTTTTAGAGAGACTATTTTCGCCTCTTAATCATTTTGAAGTGGCCATACGCACAATTCAACAGAAAACATAATTATCCCATTCTATATCAATTCTATACATAAAATGTTTGTATTGTGTAACTGAGATTCGCGTGCGTATTAACCACTAAATTGGCCCCACCTTCAATCAAAAAGCCCACTAGTAGGAACATTAATTTAACTATACACTGAATACAGATCACAAATTTTACATTATCGGTGGATATGTATGTCGTAGGTTTATATGGTAAAATCAGGTTTTTGATCAAAAACCTAGGCTCCTCCCTTGAGTCAAGATCCGGAAGAAGACAAAGTTATTAATTAATATTATCATTCATTAACGTGAAAAAATCCTGTTTTTTGATCATGAAACCTGAACTCGTTTAGGTTTATGAAGAAAATTGAAGCTTAGGTTAGGTTGATTTTATCATAAAATTAATTCAGTCTAGGTTTTTGATCAAAACTGGATTTTCTCAGGGTAGTAATATTGTCTTCTTCCGGTTCTTGACCAAAAGCCTAGGTTTTTGATCAAAAACCAGCTTGTATCATAAACCCGCAACAAATATAATATTAAGACTAGTCATTTTTCTTAGTAAGAGATCAATGTGAGATCTTTTGAAACTCGGAATATTCCGATACTTTTCAAACTGTAGTTATAATAGCTATGTTAATTATCATTAATTTTTTAATTTCAATTTGCTATTATTTTGTTTTTACAATTGTTATTGTTCCCTTTATACACAATTCAAATTAATTTGTTTATATGTGCAATTAAAACTCAATGGATCGTTCAATGATGATGAATGATGATGGACTGTTCCAAATCAGTATTCACGTGGTTAAATTATGTTCCTAATTATTGGACTACATGACCTCGCATAGTGGCACTTCACTCCTAAATGTGTAATTTCATTATTAAAATTTTTATAGAAAATCAATGTAGGCTTATTATAGTGGATCAAATTTTGTGCGACATCTTTGCGTTCTTCGCCAAATTAAACAATTACCTAAAAAGTATAACATTATCAGATATTTGAAAATTTACTTAGTATAGTAACGACATGAAATATAAAATGCATTTTTGACAATACAATCATGCAACATTTCAATGTTTCTTGTATTTTATCTGTTGCAATAAATGTTCTATTTAAGATCAGTAATTGATTCAAAAAACTAAAGGATAGCTATGAAATGCTTAAATACTTTAGACATGGATATTGGTTCCAGTCATAGAAAAAGAAGAATGAGTAACTATAATTAAATAAGCTAGCATTATACACTACAACCTAAATCAGGACTATTCTCATAACTTTTAGCAATAAAGTTGATGGTTAACATAATGATTTCTTATATTTACGCGAACACTACACATGATTAAAACTACTTTTACGGATTTTATCGCGTTTATTTTTACATTTTATTTTTAATTCCCGACGTTTCGGGCGCTTTCCAGCACCCATGGTCACGGGGGACTGAGATGACTGACGTCCCGATGTCATTGTTAAACCCGGAGTACCTTCAGCAATTACAATAATTAAAAAAGCTGAAGGTACTCCGGGTTTAACAATGACATCGGGACGTCAGTCATCTCAGTCCCCCGTGACCATGGGTGCTGGAAAGCGCCCGAAACGTCGGGAATTAAAAATAAAATGTAAAAATAAACGCGATAAAATCCGTAAAAGTAGTTTTAATCAAAGTTGATGGTTATTTACACATTAATCCAATAACCAATAACAGTAGCTATTTGCTTACTTAAAGTAACAAAGTAACTTAAAACTGGTTTCATTAAGGTTTACATTTATTTTATTAATTAAATGAAAATAAGTGATAAATATTGAAACCCATTGAGTAAAGTTATTTATACGGATTTTATCGCGTTTAATTAACTCATTTTTAAATCCCTTTCTGACGGTAGCCGGGCTAACTATAATATCTCATTCCCCACCATGACCGTGGGTGCTGTCTATGCCTAAAGTATATATCCTGTAAAGCACCCGAAACGTAGGGAATTAAAAATGAGTTATTTAAACGCGATAAAATCCGAATAAAGAGTTTTATTCAATGTGTAGTGTTCGCGTAAATATAAGAAATCATTGTTGCGGCCTAATTTTATTACGCTCTATCTACAAAAGACATTTAAGTTCGTTACAAATCCTCAACTAACATATTTCAAAAGCAGGTTACTATTCTTCTTTTGCTATGATTTCTACACGAAATATTCTATGAGATGAAGTGCTTAGTGGTTCCATGCGAGTTCAAGTGGGCATTTGTTTGGGACAATCAACCTACTAAGGCTTACAGTCAGCTTGTAGCTAGCCATGGTTCACGTTGACCCCAGATTCTAGTTCTGAAGCAGGCGTTTCGGGCTCCTCATCATTATATATGTTCTCCGCCATCTGCCATACCTGGACACAATGTTAATTTATGTAACAAGAGAATTATTGATAAAAGTAAACCCCTAAGTGCTTTATGATTATGCTACTATACATACTTAGGTCATAAATTCTGTCAAAATTTTTTAAAAGTAAACTTTTTTTATAAAATTAATGATACACTTTTTAGAAATTATCTATGAAATGAAAGGTAATTTATTTTGAAATCAATTTTGTACATTATTCAAAATGGCCTCCCCTATTTTGCATACATGCCCTTAATCGACGGGGCCAATCAATCGCAGCATGTACCACACTCATATATATTTCTGCCACTGCTTTAGCCAAAAATGCTCGGAGAGATTCCAAATTCTGATGAGGTTTTGATTGAGACTTTCTCTTCCAAATGTTGCCATATCTTATAATCCAGTGGGCTTAAATCTGGTCTAGAAGAGGGCCAGTCTTCACGTCCGATAAAGTCAATTCCATGGGTGGTTAACGAGTTTTGCGTGCTTCGTGCCCTATGAGCTGGTGCAGAGTCCTGTTGAGTATCCAATGTCTGTTTTTGAACATTGTTTGGGAAGAAGGTTGCACTATGTTTGTTAGGATAGTATTTTTGGTGCACCTCGGCACTGGTTTTTACACCTTTTTCACAGAAAAACACCTCAGTTAAGCCTGAATGCGACTCTAAGCCAAACCATGAGTCGGAACCGTCGGAATACGCGTGCTGGCTTCTTCACTGCTGTCTTAGGTCTTCATTGATCACTCTTTTGTCCGTGATTCTGCTTAGGCCCATCTGAAGAGTTAAGATTTTTTGTTTACGAACAGGTTTTCATTGAATTCGCGCCTTCACCGCTTTGATGATCGCGGATGTCCTAACAGTATGAGGTCGACCTGTCCTATTATGATCTTTGAATCTTGAATCTTCAGTGAATTGTTTGATAGTGCGATAAACAAATCGTAGGGTTATTTTCAATTTTTGTAGAATTTTGAAAATCACTTTTAGCGCGTCAACCACAGCAGTGCCACGCGATAACCGATACTCTATCTTCTTTCTTCAACCACTCCATATTTGAATATGAATGAAAATTAATGTCTTTTTTATTTTCGGCAAGCGCAAATGCTCTAGAAATTTTTAAAATTGGTGAAGTTATGACAGAACTTATGACCCTAAGGCCTGGCCTGTTGGTCTAGTGGTTAGTGACCCTGACTGCTATGCCGGAGGTCGTAAGTTCGATTCCCACCCAGGACAAATGTTTGTGTGATGAGCACGATCATTTGTTCTGTGTCTGGGTGTAATTCATCTATAATATTTATGTATTTAGAAATATATAAGTATGTTTCATCAGTTGTCTAGTACCCATAACACAAGCTCTGCTTAGCTTGGGACTAGATGACGTTGTGTGGTAGTTGTGGAATATTATTATTATTATTATATGCTTATAACACAAGTATAAATTAAGAACTTCCTCACAACAAACAAATTCAAACCTTTACAAAAATTATTGCAAAAAGAAATAAATGTTAAACTTTATTACAACTATTAAGTAATGGTGGCAAATAATAACTCACAAAGCAAAGCACTGGAATTGAACATAATGCTTGAGTCTCATTATAATGCACCAAAGTATATTTCCTACCTGCATAATGTTATCTTCAGAAACAGAGCAAATGACCCATGGCTCATTGGGATTCCATGAAAAGTCTGAAATCTTTGCAGTGTGGCCTCCATGAATGAACAGAAGTTCAGGAGGACCATCTTCAGCATCCTCAGCAGTTTGTTCCTCACCAATCTTTGATAGATCCCATACATGCAACCTAAAAAAATAATTTATTAACCCCTCATAATCTTTCGAAATGGCGTCATCTTAATATATATAAATTACGTGTCACGTTGTTTGTCCGCGATGGACTCCTAACCGATTTTAATCAAATTTGCACACCGTGTGTGACCAACAATAATTTTTTTTGCGAATTTAAGGATTTTTAATAGGACATGACAAAGGGTCGTCGAAAAGGGCAGAACAACGTCTGCCTGGCAAGCTAGTTTCTTATATGTCGCAATCATTGCGGGTTTTATTTACTGCTCGGGAGAAATAATTTTATATGGCTATATTATTGTTTATAAAATAAAATATAATAAAAATATTTTTCTCATTCAAATTTATATACGATTATAAAATTAGTGCTAAAAGCGAAGTATAATAGTAATTAAAGTATTTAAAAAAATGGCGGAAATTGAAACTACGTAATGGATAACAGTTACCGGCAATAGATATTTGACACATAGGGATGGATGTTTTGACTGCTAAGAGGTTATTGTATTACATTTTAAGATAAAATTAGTCTCGTCTCAGAAATGATAATAAATGCCCAGCATTGGGACATATATAGGCTGTAACTTTATCTATTTTGCTTTTATAAAATTGGATGAATTTAATTATTAATGGCATTACCATTACAGCTTAATAGACTCCATTGCTGAACATTGGCCGCCGCCATACATTCGTTCATAGGGAGAATATATGCCATAGTTGCCATGCTTGGCAAGTGGTTTGGCAACCACAGTTTTATTTTTAGTCCTTATAAGGAAAACACTGCTGCCCATCTCCTGATTCGTTTTCCACTATCACCCCTTACGACACTCACGGGATATGGGGTGGTAGATATTCTTACACACACGGTTAATACCATCTCAAAGTCAGATGTAATAAAATACTCAGCCTAACAATTGTGTACGAGGAGTCTGGGAATGAGATCAGCAATTCACCTGTAATGCCTAGCGATGACAACGTAGTTTTTTTATTATAGCAGAAGTCAATATCCATCTATAGGTTGATACAGGATAGTAATAAGCTGATTATAATAATAAATATACCTCCTGTCAGTTCCACTGCTGGCAAGTATAGTCTCGTTATGCGGCGACCATTGCACTTGGAAAATCTCATCCTTATGTGATTCAAACGAATGCAGCTTAAGCTTTAGATTCCGCAGGTCCCACAAGGCCACCTGAATAAAATTTATATACACATAGATTACATTATTAACAAAAATAAATGCAAACAAGATTTTTGTATATCCAACTAAGGGAGGAACAACAGTGGTATAGAAATATCTAACCTGATTTATTTTAAGTAACAGTAGTACACTAAAAAAATTTGGTATAATATGACTTTCTGGTAGGCAAACACGTGCATTATTTAATTTGTTTATTATTTTATAGCATATTAACTTTCTTTTGTATAGAATAAGGGTGACAAACGAGCACACAGTCCACCTGATGGTAAGTGGATGCGGTGACCCATAGACATCTCTTCAATTAAGAATTAAAATGCAGATGCGATGCCATCCCTGAGGACTGAGATGGAATGCCTCATTTCCAGTAAAAAGGGGCTTTAAGCTACTATTTTACACTGGTATTATGTGACAGCATGGTGCTATCCTGGTCGAGCAGACCAATTTGTGGTGCAACCACAATATAGCTGCAGCATAGTTTTTCCACCTAATAAGATTTACAAACAATTCAAAAGCCAAAAACAGTTTTCACAGTAAATTAACATTATATGATATGACCTTAATACAAAACAATACACAAAATGTTAGGTTAAAACAATACACAAAATGTGCTACTAAAGTTTTTTATCCTAAATGAATTACATATAGGTTATAGTTTCAATATATAATGTAAATTATAAAAATATAAATATGTAATTATTTTTATAAGTTTTTCAGTGTTTTGAGTGTAAATAACGTACCGTTTTATCGGCGCTGCCAGTGGCTAGTATGAACTCGGAGTAAGGGTTGAAACTTAGGCAATTCACTTCTGCTGTGTGAGCGTCGACTGTGTGCGAAGGTTTTGATGTGTTGTTACACCTAATTCAAATAAGAATAACAATGATAATAAGTATATCATAATAAATCAACGGAAAAAAATAATTTAATTGCAAACACATGTTATACAAGTGTACACTGACGAAAAATTTAAGAGTGAAAAAATCGTTCAAATTATTAATATGCTGTGTAAATTTTTTAAAAAATATTAAAGCACCTGGTATCCCAGATCATGAGTTTTTGGTCGTCGGCGACGGAGCCGAAAAGCGATTCATGTAGCAGATGCCAGGCCACGTCCTCCACCACGGCCGTGTGTCCCGTGAATACTGACTTGGCCTCGATCACGCGTCCCTCTTTCGGGGTGGCGTTTATATCCCAAAGACAAATTGTGTGGTCATCACTGAAACAATACGCATATCATTTTATACTTTTATTTACAAATTTGGATTTTGCTTCCCAGTCCCTTTGCTAGTAGAAAATAAAGATAAAGATGTTATGGCTCCAAAACTATAATCAGAATTTTTAGTTAAATAAAATAAAAAAATAAAAACAGAAAACAAGAAAAAAACGTTGGAAATATCCACGACATTTCAGGCTACTACTGAATATGAACACCAAAGTTGGATTTGGCCCACGCATCGCTCAGAACTCTCAGACTACTTTATCATTACAATTCTAGATTTTTATAACAATAATTTTAAGTAATTTTTTTTTATTATAATTACTAAACTTTTAAAACATATCACACACATCACTCTGAGTTGTCCCGTGTGTAGAAATCTTTGTTCTGCCTTTCATTAGCACTGGAATAGTGCCTAAATCTTGGCAGCTAACCTATGTGCAGCCTATGTGAAAAAAGGCAGCTGTGCTGATGCATATCAGCCAATTTTAACTACCAACTATAGATGTAATACTATGGAATATTATACACTGAACACAAACCTCAAGGCATAAACAAAAGAGAATGAAATCCTTAATGACTGCCAGTACTGCCACTCCCCTCAAGAACACTGGAAAAGGTACTTACTGTTTCCCTAACTATATCAAAAACTTTTGGCAGAGTTTAGAATACTTTTTGGTCAAGCTTCCAGCCTATACCTTATCTTCTAGTCTGGTCAACTAGTTGAAGAATTTTCACTCTGTTTGTTTCTTTTTATGTTATCTGTTTTCTTATTGTATAATAAAGGTTATTTTATTGTATTGTATAAAATAATAAATTGTAAATATACACGACATTCAAATATTTAAAATATTACCTAGCAGAAAGAAGATAGCCATTAAGATTTGGATTCCATGATAAACCATAACCTTCTTTTTGGTGTCCACGCAACCTGTAAGCCAAAAAGAAAAACATTAATAATTTTTAATGAAAAAAGTAAAGTTACAGCCTATATACGTCCAACAGCTGGGCACAGGCTTCGCCTCATTTCCGAGAGGGTTTTAAGGCAAGGAAGTGTCCGCCGCGCTGCCCCAAGGCGTGTTGGCGAACTTCACATGTCTTCGAAATATTTTTTTTCTTATTCCTCAGACATGCAGGTTTCCTCACGATGTTTTCATTCACCACCAAGCAGCACTTTTTAATTAATTTCGTTTAATTCATGATAGATGTCTGTGAGCTACTGTATCAACTCAACCATCAGGTGGACAGTGTACTGGTAAGCAGTACTTTTATAATAGTAGCAAAGCTGATACTATTGCACTGGTAACACAATCTCAACTGCAGGTCCTACCTTATGAATACCAAGGAGCGAAACAATAAAAAAGTGAAAACACGGCTGAGGAAACAGGATGCGAGCAGATGCCATTGTTTCGCCTATGAAGTAATCATAGGCAAAACAATGACCAATGACTACATAATCCTTTTACTAGTGTTTGATATGTTACATGCTTAATGGAATCTAATGAAAATGAAAGAGATAAAATAAAATATATTATATCATAAAACCCTATCCTATCCGTAAATGTGCTTCTATATTGCTACACCTACAACCACCACTGAACGGATTAACTGGTAGAGCATGTCTCAAAGCAATAAGTCTGCCCTTTGTTTTCTTATTTTATTAAGGGATGCAATAAAGAAGTAAATAAATAAAGTGTAGGTATGATGATGTCATATAACTGTTGTAAGAAATACGATGATCGTCAATTAACAACATCTAGAGGTCCTGATTTTGATCTCGGTTCACCCCAAGAACTTATCAGTTTATCATAATTCAAATAATGCAATCACTGCATAATTACAGTCTCTGTGAATGTTGCTGCTATCACAATGCTCCCAAACTTTAAAATTTACTGAATTCCAAGCAAATAGTCGTAAAAATCCAATATGTATTTTAAAAAAGGATAACTTTTTATATAGATTAATAATATCAAGATATTACCTTCCACATCCTTATTACAAATCTAATATCCAATATTTATTTATATTTTGGCCTGTACAATGCTAATAACTCTATAAATTAATATATAATATACAATACGGTTAAGGAACACATACTAATGTTACATACTTGTAACATTAGTATGTGTTTCTTATTTACTAATCATACCAACTACTTTAAAAAAATACCTGAGGTCAGGGTGACACTCGCCGGATGGCTCTGGTTTTGATGGATGCTTCGTGTAATCAAACACTAAGACATCAGAGGAAGGAGTCTTGGTGGCAATGACACAGGGATTCTGAGGCATATAGCGTGCCCTGTTCACTTCACCTTCATGATTGATCTTGATTTCTATGTCAATTTTACCAGAAACTGAACCAAAGCCACCAAATTCTGAAACATGAAGTTGTTTATAATCAAATTGCAGTTTCATTATTCATTCATTCATTACAGCCTATCAAAAGAATCTGCTGTCCCTTTAATGGGGCGTGAAACCTCTTATACAGCCAGTGGCAATATGATAGCTATCTTTATACTGAACACTAATACAACTTTGTTACAACTAAGGGTATAGATATTTCATAATATCACCATTTTACTTTTGCCAAAATAAGAGAAGAAAATCTTTTAATGAATTTGTGGGAAACAAAAATATGTAATAAATTAAAAGAAAAAGTAAAAGTAAAACTATGGCAGGCATCTCACCTGCCTTATGTAAACCCTACTTGTAATGTTATTACTCTGCTCTGCCTCGTAATATGATGGCAATAAGTTATATTAATTATATTTAAAATAGCTTTCGATTTAAAATAAGTAGTTATTTTAAATAGCTAGTTTTTTAAAATAACTTTATCTGACTGCAAGAAAACAACGACATTTTATAATAATATCACAAATGCCTTTTGTAAGCAGATGATCAAGTCATACTTGTGTCGTCGACGGCCGAGTTGCAAATGATGGTTACATTAATGAATAGGTCATTAAAAGAAAGGGGAATGAAAGTTAACGCAAGTAAGACGAAAGTGATGATTTTTGAAAGAGAAGAAAGCATAACAGTATGTGAAATAAGAATAGAAGGAGAGTTAATTGAGCAAGTGGATGAGTTCTTATATTTGGGATGTGTATTCAGCAGGGATGGGAGATATGATAAGGATATTGAAAGACGAGTGAATGCAGGAAACAAAGTAAATGGGGCTCTACACTTTACTGTGAAAAGTCAAAAAATATTAAAAAAGGCACTTATGGCAATTCACAATGCTGTATTAGTTCCTACTTTAACGTATGGTAGTGAAAGTTGGGTGTGGCAGAAGAAGCACGAGAGTAGAATAAATGCAGTAGAAATGCGGTCACTAAGGAGTATGTTAGGGCTGAATCTGAGTGACAGGGTGAGAAACTGTGTGATAAAAGAAGGGTGTGGTTTGCAAGATGATGCGGTGACCAGGATTAAGAAAGGAATGCTTCGGTGGTTTGGTCATGTAGAAATAATGAATGCAGAAAGACTGACAAAGCAAATATATGTTGCAGAAGTGAATGGAAGAGTTGGAAAGGGACGTCCTAGGCTGAAGTTTGTCGACCAAATTGGTGATATACTAAAAATGGGCCAAATTAAGAGTACCCTTAACCGACGAGCATGTATGCGTAAGTATATGGATGTGGAAGAGGCGAGAGAGGTATGTCAGGATCATGCTAAATGGAAGTTTGTAGTCTCTGCCTACCCCTCTGGGTGACAGGCGTGAGTATGTATTATGTATGATTCTTAATCTAACTAATCTAATTATTGTATAATAATGTAGTAAGAACAACAATAAGAATGTTACTTACCACCTTTATCATTGTCATAATGACTAGCATCAAACTGTGCATCCTCATTTGGGAGTTGGACACTGGCAATAAGCAGATGATTTTGTTCATCTGATGTGTGCGTCCCCAATATCAATCTGCAATACAATTTCAGATCAGTTGACCGGCATTTTATTAACAAAAAATGGGTCTCCAATATACAGACTTAGCTCAAAGGACGAACTTTTTCACCCGCTGTCTACACACACATTATGTAAATATCTACAAATGGTACCAGGTATTTTTTTCATTTGTATAGATTGTAGTATTATCAATGGGAAATTGGATTAGTGTATTTGTGCAAAGGCCTAAATAGAAAGGCCATCTGGTACATCAGTTAGTCTACAGATGAAACATTCATAGTAGACTCATATCTAATAGTTAACTACTTACAGACTGATGATGATAAAACTAAAAAAAGTAAAGTAACAGGCTATAAAGTCTTACTGCTGGGCATAAGCCTCCTCTCATTTCTGAGAGGGTTTTAGGGCAAGGAAATGTCCGCCACGCTACCCCAATGCGCTTAGCTTCTGAGCTATCGCAGCTGGTAATGAAAAGCTGATAAAAACATTTACCAAACTTGCATAAACATCTTTAGGACATTAGTAGATAAAGATACAACATGCAGGGAGTCAGCAAATGTAGGTAGTGTTGTATGATCAGCGGTGGACTTGAGACTTAGTGTAGTAATTATGATGATACATGGCCTTTTGATTCCTTTTAATTTTTTTTAGTTACTTTTGCTTGTGTTGTAGTACCCCTATGATTTAAGTCAGCATCACCAATACAAAGGTTTGCAACCTTTGCAACCTTACAGGATCTAGATATGATATGAATAAAGCTAGAATAACCAGATAGTATACCAGCTTAGCTCTAAAGGCTTGTGCACCTGAGTTGTCCCGTGTGTAGAAATCTTTGTTCTGCCTTTCATTAGCACTGGAATTGTGCCTAAATCTTGGCAGCTAACCTATGTGCAGCCTATGTGAAAAAAGGCAGCTGTGCTGATGCATATCAGCCAATTTTAATTACCAACTATAGATGTAATACTATGGAATATACACTGAACACAAACCTCAACGCATAAACAAAAGAGAATGAAATCCTTAATGACTGCCAGTACTGCCACTCCCCTCAAGAACACTGGAAAAGGTACTTACTGTTTCCCTAACTATATCAAAAACTTTTGGCAGAGTTTAGAATACTTTTTGGTCAAGCTTCCAGTCTATACCTTATCTTCTAGTCTGGTCAACTAGTTGAAGAATTTTCTGAGTGAATACTCTCTATGTTTTCATTGAGAGCCACTCTACTCAGCCTGTAACTAGTAACGATGGAGTTCTTCAGTGTTACTGTTCCCTTCACAACCTATTTCCTACTGCTGTTGATTATCATGGCATCAATGGGTATACAGATGACAGCACAGTTGTGGAAAAGTACTAGCCAAATGCTCAAGCCAGTCAGGTCCAAATCCAGTGATTAGAATCTATGGGTGATATGTTTGTGCAGTCTTAAAATGGGATCTTCAATCTCATAAGATTTTAAGACTCAAAAACACAAGTGTTTCTTTACCACAAAAAGGAAACTGCTCTCCCTGGCTTCTACTTTACGGGATGTATCTTTCTACTAGTCTGTGGTATTGGGTCACAAAATTCTATGTCTTACTTAACAGTCTACGTATTATACACATAACAGTAATGTCTAGCTAATAACTTCTTCATTCATTGTAACTACATATTGTCTTGAAGTGTTTTGGTGAAATAATATTATTAAACCTTTTATGAATTAAATAAATTAAAACATGTCACTGCTTGAGCATATCATAATCTCATTTTAAAAATAATAGTATATAAACATGTAAACACTTAGAAAAATCAAATATGTTTACACACCTGATATTCACTGACCAGTGGTTTGAAAGTAAAATATTTACCTATGCTTTTCCAGTGAAAGAAGAAATATGTTAGACACAAAACGTGAAAACACATTCAATACATCTTCATTGAAAGCTGTTATAATTTTGTATTATAAACAATCCGAATAATTTACCAAACATTACAGAGTAAAACTACCAAACATTTTTACCTGTGTACTGAGTAGTCTTTTCCCTCTGGCCTGGTGACATCTGGAAGCCACTGCGCTGTAAGCGAAGGCCATTCCAGGGCATGGGTCATCACCAGATCGTATAAGAATGGTGTGTTTTTCTTCCATATTTTATATTCTTCATTGATAACTCTCTCTTCCACCGCATCATCGAAAGTTTCTAAAACCATAATCGTTTAAATGACAATAAAAAATAAGATCCTGATAACCAAAAAGCAAGCTGTCAGAGAATTGTTCCCGTTTTCATACAATACATCCATACTAAGATTACTAAATTACCTCCATCACCTTTGTCACCCATTTTATAATAGCGAACTATGTAATGTTCGCAATTAATTAAGTTTTTAAGAAACTAGAAAATCCAACCGGCCCCGTAAAGGCGCCAAACAACAACCTTTTCTCGGCGTTACTGTCCAACAGACAACATATTAACTTCCGGTTTTTATTTAACATTTATAGATAAAACATAATATCTTAATTTAGGACATTGAGTGAAAAATAGATGTCATTATTATTAAAAAAACATAATTAAACAATTTAAACAAGATATGCTTGCAAAACTGATTACAAATTTTAAATCAAACTATTTTGACGAAGCATCTTTTTATTATAGTCTGTGATTTTGATGGTGGTACTGGTATGTAATGGAGATTCATACTTCACATAGCGCATAGCGCCATATCATAGCGCGCTATCTTTTATGTAAGTAGTCGCCATGGCGCTACGGCACTTTGGCGCTATTATTATCTAGCGGCAACTAGTTCTAGCAGCAGCGCTATTGGGGGTAGACTTGTGACGCAAATATCATCTAGCAGCACTGCAGCATATTCATTCTACTTATTATGTTAACAAATGTTGGCAAAGTACAGAGAAGATGGACTCTTGATATCGAATTCAGCCAGAAAAAGGTTTTTATATATATATATATATATATATATATATATATACGAGGTGTGTTCAAAAAGTAAGGTGACTTTTTGAATTTCGCGGGCAACGCACATTCAATTTTCGATTTTTGTATTTTGTTGCGTTGGTACACATGTCCTGAGCATATGTTTCAAGTTTGAAGTGTATAGCATGTTTAGTTTATTTTTGACAGTTACAAAGGTCAGACGTACTTTGGTGTGCTCGGCGATTTTCTTCTATCAAAAAAAATGGATCAAAGAATTTGCATCAAATTTTGTGTAAAAAATGGAATTACGTGCTCCAAAACACTTGAAATGTTGACAGTGGCATACGGTGAGTCTACTCTTAGTAAAAAAAACGTTTATAAGTGGTACAAGCTCTTTCAAGATGGCCGAGAAGATGCCAATGACGAACCTCGCTCTGGACGCCCCAGCACGTAAACAACCGATGAAAACGTTGAAATAGTGAAGAAAATTGTTTTGGAAAATCGTCGAATCACTATCAGAGAAGTTGCGGAGGATGTTGGCATATCGGTTGCCTCTTACCATGAAATTTTTTCGGATATTTTGGGCATGATGTGTCAGCAAAATTTGTTCCAAAATTGCTCAATTTCGACCAAAGGAACCGTCGCATGACAAACGCTCAAGAGCTATTGGATGACGTCAACAACGACCAAGATTTGCTCAAAAGGGTCATAAAAGGTGACGAAACATGGGTATACGGTTATGACGTCGAAACTAAGACTCAATCGTCCCAGTGGAAGCACACTGAATCACCAAGACCAAAAAAAGCACGCCAAGTTCGATCAAATATGAAGGTTTTGCTTACAGTTTTCTTCGACTGTAGGGGTGTGGTGCATCATGAGTTCTTGCCACAAGGTCGTACGGTCAATAAGGAGTATTACCTTGAAGTTATGCGCCATTTGCGAGAAGCAATACGTAAGAAACGTCCCGAATTGTGGGTAAACAATTCATGGTTTTTGCATCACGATAATGCACCTGTTTCTGTGTGTATATATGAGGTGTGTGTAATAATGTGGTGGAATCCCCACACACCTGCTCACTCATCGTTGCTTGTGAGAGGTTTTTTGACCAAAAACAACACTACAATCATGCCTCAGCCACCATATTCACCGGATTTGGCCCCATGTGACTTTTTCCTGTTCCCAAAACTGAAGAGACCTATGAAAGGACGAAGATTTGCAACGATTGAAGAGATAAAAACTGCATCGCTGAAAGAGCTGAAGGCTATACCGGAAAGTGATTATCAGAAATGCTTTGACGATTGGAAAAAGCGTTGGCACAAGTGTATTATATCTGAGGGAGATTACTTTGAAGGGGACAACATAAATATTGATGAATAAATAAATAGTTTTTCATAAAAATATAAAGTCACCTTACTTTTTGAACACACCTCGTATATATATATATATATATATATATATATATATATATATATATATATATATATATATATATATATACGGATTAGTAAGCTGAAGTGGCAATGGGCCGGACATATAGCTCGTAGAACCAACAACCGTTGGGGAAAAAAGGTTCTCGAGTGGCAGCCTCGTACCGGTAGACGAAGTGTAGGGCGACGTAGTGTAGGCTTTGGTAAAAGCAAACAGAATGTTAGTCAGTCCCTTGATTTAACAGCGCGCAACAAACACTTTTGCTCTTTACCAGTTTCGTTGGACTCAACAGTCAAAAGCGATACTATTAAAGATATCACTTCTTTCCCTTTACCATGTTGTACTCCTTTCTGTTTTGAACCAGTGACAGATAATGAAGTAAAAAAATTGCATCCGTCATATCCAGCAAAGCTGTCGGCCCAGATAATATTGCACGTGACATGGTTTTGCCGATTTTATTTAAATTTTTTTCGAATTCGAAAAAAAATTAAATATAATCGGCAAATTTCTCCTTTGCCTCCAGTACCTTCCCTACCAAGTGGAAAGAAGCGTTCCTGATTCCTGTCCCCAAAAATAGTTCTCCTACTAATTTCAGCCACTATAGGCCAATATCCATCCTCTCCTTCTTCTCCAAAATTCTTGAAAAGGTTGTTCATGGCCAACTCTCAAAATTTCTAAACAAACACAACCTCTTTAATCCTTATCAGTCTGGTTTCCGATCTCTGCACAGTACTTCCACGGCCTTAATTAAAATAACTGATGATATCCGCTTCGCGATGGATACTCGTCAACTCACTCTTCTTGTCCATCTGGACTTCAGTAACGCCTTTAACTGTGTTGACTATGACATCCTGTTAGCAATTTTGAAATCCCTGAATTTAACATCGTCAGTTCTACAATGGTTCAGTTCCTATCTTCGGGGACGCCGGCAACGCATACGTGTTGATGATAAGTTCTCCGATTGGTGTAACGTTGTTGCTGGTGTTCCTCAAGGCGGTGTTTTATCTCCGTTGTTTTTTTCTGTGTTTATCAATGCACTTGTTTCCGTAATAAATTTCAGCAAGTATCACCTGTACGCAAATGATGTCCAGCTGTATCAGCATTTTAGTTTAAATGACCTAAATTCATCTGTTGACAGAATGAATTCTGATCTTGCTGCAGTTCATCAGTGGGCAAGATGTCATGGGCTAATATTAAATCCTGCCAAAACACAGGTTATAATCATAGGGAGCAGAAAAATTACATGTCGACTTGACTATCAATACCTACCTAAGGTCACTCTAAACGGTGTAGATTTAGAATATGTTAGGCAAGTTAAGAACCTTGGTTTAATTTTGGCTGACGATCTAAGTTGGGTACTACAGGTTAATGAGGTCAGGAGACGTATTTTTGGAACTATGCATTCATTAAAGCTCTGGCAAACATTTATTCCTCAGACGGCCAAGGTTACGCTTGTCAACTCTCTGTTGCTTCCTATTTTTGATTATGCCGATATTGCCTATCCAGATATAACTGAGGAGCTGCTTAGCAAACTCGACCGTCTGCTCAATCTGTGCATACGCTATATTTTTGGCCTGCGCAAGTTTGATTATATATCACAATTTCGCTCAAGACTTAAGTGGCTCGACATCCGTTTTCGCCGGAACACACACCTTCTAACCACTTTGTATGGTATTCTTCACAATCCTTGTTCCCCAGTTTATTTAAAAGAGCATTTTTCATATTTAAGCTTATCCCGTTCGATGACCAACAAAACTCTAAATATCCCGATGCATAAATCTGCATGCTACTCGGATTCCTTCACGGTATCATCAATTACACTTTGGAATAACCTTCCACGAGATTTAAAAGATGCTCCTTCAATAAATAAATTTAAACGTAAGCTTGAGGCATATTATTTAAAATTACTTGATTAATTTTATTGATTATGTTTATTATAATTTCGTATATGTACTTACTATACTGTATGCTTTATTGGTTTAGTATATATTTTATTTAAATATATATTATGTATGCATGTAAAACGCCCCAAAGGGTGGTTGCCGTTAAAATGGTTCGCGGCTACCGCACGATCTCCCGCGAGGCGGCGAGCCTCCTTGCCGGATTGCCTCCATGGGATCTGGAGGCGATAGCCCTCGCGCGCCTGCACGAATGGCGCGCGGAGGCACTATGCCGGGGGGAAACCCCGCTGCCGTGGCAAGTTGTCGCGCAGCGGACAGACTTCCGGCACGATCTCATGGCGACATGGAGAGAGCGACTGTCGCAAGCCCGTGCTGGGCACGCCACTATAGTGGCGATAAGACCCCTCTTTGAGGAGTGGCTTGAGAGACGCCACGGCATCCTCACCTTCCGCCTGACACAGGTCCTCACCGGACACGGTGTGTTCGGGAGGTTCCTGCACCGAATCGGGCGGGAGGAAACGCCCGGGTGCTCCCACTGCGAGGATGGACCGGAGGACATGGTGGAACACACCGTGGAGGTGTGCCCTGCTTGGGCGGAGCACCGACGTGTCCTCGTAGCGGCGATAGGCGGCGGCGACCTCTCGCGTCCGGCCCTGGTCGAAGCCATGGTCCGGAGCGAGACGGAATGGGACGCCGTCACCACCTTCTGCGAAGCAGTGATGCTAGCGAAGGAGGTGGCGGAGCGGGAGAAGGAGAGAGCAGCAGCTTTCCTCCCCGGCCGTCGCGGGAGACGCCCTGGGCGTCGGGGGCTACGTCGTGGCCCCCGGCCACCGTAGGCGCGGGCCTGTGGACGTTCTTCCGTTTAACGACGACAGGCCGTGTCGACGGCGCGTTTTGTTCCACGCGCGCCTCAAAGAGCTGTCAGCAGCGTGAAGGGGGCCGCAAGGGCCGACGCCTGCCGGGGCTGCGGGCTGTTCGAAAGAGATACCGCGGCTCCGGAACGTAAGGGCACTGAAGGAACACGGATGGTTTTTAGTCAGTAAAAGTCTGACACTCCCTTACGCTCCACCCAGAGCGAAAGGCGTCATTAGATGATTTTCCATCCGCATATATATATATATATATATATATGTATATATATATATATATATATATATATATATGTATATATATATATATATATATATGTATGTATGTGTATGAGTGAATATATGTATAAACTAACATATACATAATATTATATAATGCGTTTTGAATAGTATGAATAAATAAGTTAGTTTTTCTTTCTCTCGCGGCTCTACCCATAGCTCTCACCACATTACAAAAGGTTAGCTGGCAGAGAATGCCTTTTCGGCATTAAGTTCGCCTTTGTACCGAATTGTTTTGTTTGAGTGCAATAAAGAATTTTCTATCTATTCTATCTATCTACCCCCCACTAGATGGAGTGACGACCTGGTAAGACATGCAGGAAGTCGATGGATGCAGGTGGCTCAGGACAGTGCTTTGTGGCATACCTTGAGGGAGGCCTATGTTCAGCAGTGGACTTGCAAAGGGCTGTAATGATGATGACGATATATATATATATATATATATATATATATATATATATATATATATATATATATATATAAACTCATAACGTTATATTATCAAAATATGATATCATATCGATACACCTATGAAAAGGAATTCGGCTCGCGAGGACCAATTGAAAAGGACCTAACGGAATTCGGAAAATAATACTAAGAAACAGAAGGGAGGAATCGAGGCTTCTCTCGATCCAGCCTCCTATCGCGCCTACGTTGGGTTCGGGAACAACGTATGTGATCTCCGCAACGGAGTAACACACTAGGGCGATAACCTCTTTCCTTTTCAGCAAGTAGGTTCAGACGGGGATTACGGGTCTTCCGAAGTCGTCCCGGTCCCGACGCCTTAATTCTTCGATGTGGACTGTATAACTTAAGGGATCTTGGGAATGAAACAGCAATTATCTTCAAACCGTTCCGTGAGAGAGTAATCACTTTTCCCTATACTTTTCTTCTTGACTGCTGGTTTTCACTTTTCCCGAAGGATTTTCTTGTTTTTCCGAACTATTTTCCCGAATTATCTTCTTCCCCCAACTAATTGCAATAAAACCCGTTTACTAAGCTACCCCCAGAGCTAAACGCGAAAGTGAGCCGCGCCATTCGCGTGCCTGCGCAACTTAATTACATGAATTTGTACTATTACTCTCTCACGTTTCACTTAATTTCTTTATTTACTCAAGTCATATACAAATACAATTTGTCAATATAGGTAGTACAAAACAATATCTACACTATGATATGCATTATATCTTCATATTACAAAAAACCTTTTATTTATTAAACGAAAACCACCTATTTTACTCACAAATCCAAAATGCAAACTTCTTAAATATTTAACACAGAAAGTTAAAACAATGTTTCCTACTTGAATTTATACATAAGTTAACTAATACAATAGTTTAATTTACATTTTCTCTATTCATTTCACTATTTAAAACACTTTTAAATTTCTTATACAAAACTATCATTATTTCACTTATGCACATGAATTTTCACATAAAAATAACACAGAATTCACCTTTTTAGCACGTACAATCAACCTGAAATAGTTTACAAGTCATTTTTACATAAATTGCTGAAATTTCAAACATTTTAAATTTTTACATATTCGGCCTCCTAAGGGCGTGGTCAGCGTGCTTCCGTGAACTCACACTATTTGAACAACTAACTTTGCACGACTCTCGACTATCAGAAAAAATGAAAGTCTGAAATACACTTAATTTTAACAATATTAAATAGACAAGTGTTTCTACATAATTTTCAAACAGTAGGAAACTATTTCTGATAAGATTCTTACTTGTTATCATGCTTCTTATCAGATAACAATACAAGTGAATGTTTTCATTAATCAATTATAACAAATAGGCATTTGTTTTCGTACAAACGTATCAAACTTATACAAGACAATACTTATGCAATTAATTTCCTTTAATTCTGTCTATGCACAGAGTGATTATCTCGACCGGGGAACCAATCCGATCTTTAACTTTACTTTAATATTCTTATGAATTTACATCATTAGAAAGATGATTTCAACCGGGAAACAAATCCGGTATCATAATTTATATCATAAATTCCTTACGAATTTATTAGGCGATATTACTTAGGAAAACAAACAAACTAGTCCGGCCTGGGAGTCGAACCCAAGACCTTCTTATCATTAATTCGACATTTCTTTAAGATTTAACTAAGCATTTTCTTATCAGAGCGTCGTGGCTCGATAATTTGCTTTTCATGACTATGCGTCATCGGTTGATTTAGTAAACTGAAACATTCTTATAGGCGCGTCGCCAACAATCTCCCCCCCGTGCGTCAGCACCATCATTTGGGAGGCGTCGCGGGTACCAGGACTATTATTCTGGATGTAGGTCTCCTCAAGATACCTGTGCTAGTAATGACGTCAACCACTCTGGTGTGACCGTCTGGTCCCGGTAACGTTCTACTAATTTTGCCTTTCGGCCACGTATTTCGTGGCAACGAATGATCTATTATCAAAACAATATCGCCTTCTTTAGGTTCCATGAATTTTCCATTATTACCTGTTCGCGGTATTAAGGTAGGCATGTATTCCTTCAGCCACCTTGTCCAAAAATGGTCGGCTAACCTCTGTGCAGCTTTCCAATTGAGTTGACCCGTCAGATGCCGCTCTAGAAATAATCCAGGTGGTCGATTACCACATGAGCGTCCCAGAAGAAAATGATTGGGTGTCAAACCCTCTTCAGGACTATCCATACTGAATGTTACCAGAGGCCTGGAATTCACTGTGTGCTCTGCTTCTAAAAGTAACGTATGTAGAACCTCCTCTCGTGGGCTCTTTTCTCTGAGCGTAGCGGTCAACGCAATTTTAATCGACCTTACTAACCTCTCCCATGCGCCACCCATGTGCGGTGCTCCCGGAGGTATAAATTTCCATTTAATATATTTCTTAAATGACTCATTTTTCATGCCTTCATGGCATTCTTCGCATGCTTTCAATAATTCTTTATTTGCAGCTTTGAAATTCGTCCCGTTATCGCTGTATATAACGGTTGGTTTTCCTCTTCTGGCGATAAATCGCCTTAACGCCATTATCATTGACGCTGGTGTCAATGAGGCTGCTAATTCCAGATGTACTGCTCTGGTAGTCAGACACGTAAATAAAACACCCCAACGTTTTTCGTGTCGCCTTCCTATAGTCACACTCATAGGACCGAAATAATCCACAGCTGAGCATGTAAAAGGTGGCTCATGATGAGCTATTCTCTCCAGAGGAATATTTCCTTGTGGCACGTTCTGCGGCTTTGACCTGTATGTCCTGCACCACTGGCAATGATGTGACACACTTCGTACTACATTACGTAAGTTCAAGACGTAAAATTTCTGGTTCACCTCATTCATCACCGTCTGGTGATTGGCATGTCCAAAATGATGATGAACTTCTCTAATCATCATTTTAACGATTTCATGTTTACCGTCTAATATGACAGGTTTTCTACTTTCCTCGGTCAAATTAGACTTGAAAGGTAAACGTCCATTTAAACGGAGTAAGTTATCCTCTCCTATTTCCATAGATAATTTACTTAAGCGTGAACTTCTTTCAACGCTTTTGCCTGCTTTCAAACATTTTATTTCCGAATAAAAACATTCGTCTTGAACGAACTTCCAAATTAAGAATTCCGCTTTTTTCAAGAGCGCTATGTCCAACGCGCCATCGGGTCCTTTAACCGACTTTGCTAAAACTTTGTTGGAACACATAACCGACTTTTCGGCTGCGTCGTCGGGTCCTTTAACCGACTTTCTTAAACTCTTGAATTTTTCTACCGCTTGTAAGGTGCGTGTAGTTGCCCCAAGGAATTTCTTAAAGCTGCTAAATCGTCCGTAGTCGGGTAGACTTAACGGTTCTTGCTTTCTTAACGCATTTACGCCCTTTGGCGATTTTTCTTCACCTGTTTCTAAGTTTTTTATGGTGTCCACTTGTTTGGGCCATAAATCAGGACTTTTCCTGAGGAATTCAGGTCCTTGAAACCAGCGATGACTTACATCGAAGGTGGAAGGGAAATTTCTCGTGGCGTCATCTGCCACATTTTGTGACGTTGGAACCCATCGCCATTCACATGGTTTACTGTGATCTTCGATCTCAGCCAATCGATGAGCAACGAATGGTTTAAAAGCGCGAGGATCTGACTTAATCCACGCTAACACTGTACGTGAGTCTGTCCAAAATACTCTCTCGGACATCTCGTACTTGCTCTCTTCACTAACCGAAGCAGCCAGTCTGCTGCCCATAAGAGCTGCTTGCAATTCAAGCCTTGGAATCGAAATTGGTTTCAACGGCGCTACTCTTGCCTTTGCGGCGATCAACGTAATCCGCCTTCTTCCTTGCTCGTCCGTGGTGACGTAATACACCGCGGCGGCGTATGCTTTTTCACTAGCATCCGTGAATGTATGCAACTCTCCCTTGCCGATGCCTTCAGCAACGGGTCTAGGTACTTCTAAATGACCTAATTTCTTCACTTCCGATATCCATTTACAAAATAACACGTGTAATTCGTGTGAAACTTCTTCATCCCAAGAGATGCCTGTCCTCCATACTTGCTGGATCAACGACTTCCCTTGAATCGTTATGGGTGATGCGAGTCCCAAAGGATCGAAAACTGACATCACAGCGCTAGTTATCTCCCTCTTCGTAGGCGGTCGCAAACCTTCCATCACCTTTTCCGGTGTGCTACGAAGACTTGTGGAGAAACTTATTATATCCCGTTTGATATTCCAAATCAAACCTAACGTGCGCTCTGTATGCTCTTTATCTCCCAGCGAAGCACTGTCGCTCTTATATTTATTTTCCATTTTACTTAAAACTTCGGGTCGGTTGCTAGCCCATCCCCTCAGTTGGAAAGAAGCATGCTTATGTAATTCATACATATCGTTTACTATCCTTTCGGCCGTCGTCACGTCGGGAAATGCCTGTAGATAGTCATCCATATAGAAATTGCTTTCCGTAGCGGAAGCTGCTTCTGGATAGATATGCGCGTTGTCCTGCGCATTCCTATTCTTTACATATATAGCAATGCAAGGTGATGATGCCGCTCCAAATATGAGTGACGTCATTCTATACTCTTCCGGTGGCGCGTCACGATTGTGCCGCCATAAGAATCGAAGGCTATCCCTGTCTTCATCCCGGATTTTCACTTGCAGGAACATTTCTTTAATGTCTGCCATTACTGCCACGCTTCCTTCTCTGAATCGTAGCAGAACTCCGAACAACGACTTCAATAAGTCCGGTCCGGTTAACAATGCATCATTGAGACAACGTCCGCCCGTCTTTGCGGCGGCGTCGAAAACTATCCTTATTTTCTTCTTTTGTGGGTGAGTCACTGCGAAGTGAGGAAGGTACCACGTACGTGGGGAAATGGAAATATGGTTCGCTTTCTCTGCGTAACCATTAACGATGAGATTTTCAATTTGCTTCTCATATTCCTTTTTCAACTCGCTATTTTTGTCGAGCTTTTTCTCAATATTAAACAGGCGACTTTCAACCTGCGCTCTATTCGACGGCAAGCACTCATTGTCTGTGCGCCATAACAAAGCAGTCTCGTACCTATTATTAGGTATACGACGTACCGTTTTGTTCAAAATACTTAATGCTCGTTCTTCTGGGTCGTTCACGGGTTTTCTAGCCGATACTCCCAGAGATTCCAAGCTAAAGTAATCCTTGATTAATTTATCCATATCTTCCTCCTTCTTGGTGGAAATGTGGTTAACGATCTTGATCGGTTTAATACCACCCGATATGTGACCATGTAAAACCCATCCAAGTTTGGTGAGCGATGCTACAGGTAGGTTCTTACCTCCTGAAATTAATTCACGAGTAACTATGAGATGCCAATTGTCCTGACCAATTAATATGGTAGGTTTGGACCTCTCATACATCAACTCATCCTTAATCGGTGTCAAATGAGGACACCGTTGTAATAATTCTCGGCTTACCGACTGCGGAGAAAGGTTAAGTGACTTAATTGTTTGTACACTTATCTCTTCTAAGTCGCTCGAGTAAATGCCTTTTATCTTAATGTTTAAGCGATACGAACTATCGTCGTTAATTCGCTTTCCTCCCACGGCTTCGATACGTAATCCCTCTTTACGTCCGCGAGGCGCTAATTTCTGAGCCATCCACTCCTCTATGAGTGTCATGGTCGATCCCTCATCCAGAAGAGCTGTTGTCTTGACCTTTCCTCTAGGTCCATACAACTCGACCGGTATAATCTTTAAGTATGCACATGCCAGTGCATTCACTGTACTAACAGTTGTAATCTGAGCATCTTTACCCCCCTCGTGCCCTTGTGGCGAGGTTTTTTCAATGGGGTATCGGTGTAGCATTCGATGATGTGACATTCTACATCCCTCTACACCACATTTTTTCGCTTTGCACTCTAACCTCCTATGGTTAGGTGACAAACATTGGAAACATACTTTCGCCTTTTTAACCGCTTCCCATTTCTCGTGAATATTCATGTCCTTAAACTTGTAACAACTCACTATAGAGTGCTCCTTGTTGCATATAACACACTTATGTGTTACCCGACTTACAGGCTTATCCTGGGTTGTCATAACCACCTGTCGGTTGTGCCCTTTACTATTTCGGCGTTCTAAACGCTCGCTCGATTTACTTCGGCGCATATAGCGCTCGCTCACGGCACATCTGCGTACACCTCCCTTTGCAGTGTGTACAGTTTGCTTCCTGAATTCAGGACGCTTCCTTTTTTCAGGCGCATTTTCATTGTTTAAGGACGCTCCAAATTGTTCACTCAATAAATTTAAAAACTTGGCCATCTTTTGTAACTCTGGCTCCAAAGGATATTGAGCTCGATATTCAAACCATTTAAATTTAATCATAGTTCCGAGCTTCTCCACTATGCGGCTCACTAACTCCGGTGAGTACAAATACTGTGGTTGATTCAACGCTTGTATCGTGGCAACCACGTTCGTAATACGACTTGCGAAAGATCCTATATTTCGGCAATCTTCTGCCAATCTTGGCATACGCTTTACATTCTCGATTTCGGCTAGAATGAGCATCTCAACCCTACCGAATCTTCTTTCGAGAGCGTTCATTATTTCTTCCGGTTCACACAAAGTAAACAACAACGACTTAACCGCTTCCTTAGCGGTGCCCTTTAATGCCCTCCTAAGGCGTGCGACATTTTGCACCCCTGAAAATTGACTTCTCGTGTCATCAAACACCGTTTTGAAAATAATCCATTCACCCGGGTCTCCATCGAACACCGGTAATTCCTGGAGGAAATGAAGCTGGGAAGACTTATCTTTACCAGCTATTTTTATTGCACTCACAATCGCTTCGGTCAATTCTGACACCTCACTCGCGTGTGTTTTCTGTGCATTTCCTTGGTTGCGCTCGATCTCCGCCCCTTTGCGGCGCGATCCTTTACACGCTTCCTTATCAGTAACATCGGGTTGTGCTACACTAACCGGCGCGCTCATTATGGTCTGCTGAACCCAACTCCTTACGAAAGGTTCCACCTGAGTATTCCGCTCTTCGTCATCCTCACTCGAGTCGATCTCCTCTTCTCGATTGAGTCGTGCCAACTCCAATTGAGACTTGGCTAAGGCAGCAGCTGCCTGTGCTCGTTCGAGCTCTGAGCGTTCGAATTTAATCCGCGCCTCTAATTCGGCTTTCAGCCTCGCCGATCGCGATGACCTACTACCTCTTTGTGACCCTTTATCACTAGTGTGCCCGATTACTGTCCTTAACGATGCCGCTTCTTCGGTCCTTTGACCTACTTTTTCGACCACCGTTTCACTCCTGGATATAACGGATTGTTGTGCGGTGCTGGCTTGCGTACCACTCCACTTGAAGGAGTTGCTCCATTCGACGCAGCAGCTGTGGTCGCTCCAGATGATTCCGCTTCTTTAGCCTTTCTTGAGAGCCCTGTCCTTGTCCTGCTCCCTTCGCTTCTCCCTGTCTGGTCTTGTGCCTTCTTCATCTTGCAGGAAGGTGATTGTTGGCCTACGGTCCCTAACTGTCCCTACGGTCCCTACAACCCCTTACCTACAACCCTTCTACACCCCAACCTAACACCACTACCCCTCCCCCCCCTTATCTCCCAACCCTACAACCCTACTACCACCCTAACAGCCCTAACAGCCCTATCAATCCTGAACGGGGCCTACCGAGGTGAGCCGTCCAGGGATGGAGTCGTGCAGGAATGGAATGGAGGAAAGGTTCAGGAACTGTCCCGCCAAGGAATATGACGAAACAGTCGAGCGGTAGTGCAAGCGCAGTCTCGCTCGAGAGAACTGCTCCACCCGAAGGTGTTATGCCAGAGCCCAACCGTTTGGCACCGTTAGGTGGTCGGGATGTATGCTGTGCTCGCCGCCCAGTTGCCGGTGACGCCTCGTCCAGGCGCCCTCCTCCGGCCGCGATGCAGTCAGGTGCCCACGCGCACCCTCGCCCGGCAGCAGCAGCGGTGGATGCTTCTTGCACCCTGATGACCCGACGGGAAATGCCGGACACAGTTGTCCGACAGGAAATGCCGAGCACGCTTGCCCGACAGGAAAAATGCCAAGCCCTGCTTGGCCACGATGAGTGCCTTCACAAGACACCTGCGCCCGGCTGCGATACGTGCCCCATGCGAGCACACGCTCCCGGCCGCAATCCCGGTTTTCTTTCTTCCGGTAGTTCCAGGTCCCGTCCTTCAGTGCTGACGTCCTGGTCTTCTGGCCTTTGGTCCTATTGCTTCAGCTCAAACCTCCGGCTTCCTTCGGTTGCTGATCTTCACTCGGCTTCCGAAGGTCTTCTTTTTCCACAACCAGCAGTCCACAGCTGGTTCCTTGATCCAGCTGGCGGGGTTCGGGTGGTCTTTAATCCGGCTCCGAAGGTCCAATTGAAAAGGAATTCGGCTCGCGAGGACCAATTGAAAAGGACCTAACGGAATTCGGAAAATAATACTAAGAAACAGAAGGGAGGAATCGAGGCTTCTCTCGATCCAGCCTCCTATCGCGCCTACGTTGGGTTCGGGAACAACGTATGTGATCTCCGCAACGGAGTAACACACTAGGGCGATAACCTCTTTCCTTTTCAGCAAGTAGGTTCAGACGGGGATTACGGGTCTTCCGAAGTCGTCCCGGTCCCGACGCCTTAATTCTTCGATGTGGACTGTATAACTTAAGGGATCTTGGGAATGAAACAGCAATTATCTTCAAACCGTTCCGTGAGAGAGTAATCACTTTTCCCTATACTTTTCTTCTTGACTGCTGGTTTTCACTTTTCCCGAAGGATTTTCTTGTTTTTCCGAACTATTTTCCCGAATTATCTTCTTCCCCCAACTAATTGCAATAAAACCCGTTTACTAAGCTACCCCCAGAGCTAAACGCGAAAGTGAGCCGCGCCATTCGCGTGCCTGCGCAACTTAATTACATGAATTTGTACTATTACTCTCTCACGTTTCACTTAATTTCTTTATTTACTCAAGTCATATACAAATACAATTTGTCAATATAGGTAGTACAAAACAATATCTACACTATGATATGCATTATATCTTCATATTACAAAAAACCTTTTATTTATTAAACGAAAACCACCTATTTTACTCACAAATCCAAAATGCAAACTTCTTAAATATTTAACACAGAAAGTTAAAACAATGTTTCCTACTTGAATTTATACATAAGTTAACTAATACAATAGTTTAATTTACATTTTCTCTATTCATTTCACTATTTAAAACACTTTTAAATTTCTTATACAAAACTATCATTATTTCACTTATGCACATGAATTTTCACATAAAAATAACACAGAATTCACCTTTTTAGCACGTACAATCAACCTGAAATAGTTTACAAGTCATTTTTACATAAATTGCTGAAATTTCAAACATTTTAAATTTTTACATATTCGGCCTCCTAAGGGCGTGGTCAGCGTGCTTCCGTGAACTCACACTATTTGAACAACTAACTTTGCACGACTCTCGACTATCAGAAAAAATGAAAGTCTGAAATACACTTAATTTTAACAATATTAAATAGACAAGTGTTTCTACATAATTTTCAAACAGTAGGAAACTATTTCTGATAAGATTCTTACTTGTTATCATGCTTCTTATCAGATAACAATACAAGTGAATGTTTTCATTAATCAATTATAACAAATAGGCATTTGTTTTCGTACAAACGTATCAAACTTATACAAGACAATACTTATGCAATTAATTTCCTTTAATTCTGTCTATGCACAGAGTGATTATCTCGACCGGGGAACCAATCCGATCTTTAACTTTACTTTAATATTCTTATGAATTTACATCATTAGAAAGATGATTTCAACCGGGAAACAAATCCGGTATCATAATTTATATCATAAATTCCTTACGAATTTATTAGGCGATATTACTTAGGAAAACAAACAAACTAGTCCGGCCTGGGAGTCGAACCCAAGACCTTCTTATCATTAATTCGACATTTCTTTAAGATTTAACTAAGCATTTTCTTATCAGAGCGTCGTGGCTCGATAATTTGCTTTTCATGACTATGCGTCATCGGTTGATTTAGTAAACTGAAACATTCTTATAGGCGCGTCGCCAACAACCTAAGTACATAACCGTTATCACATATCCAATCAAAACTATGATTACCTTACCTTGATAATTACCTGACCAACTCACGAAAACGAAACGCATTACTGTGGAACGATCTGCCAACTCGGTCTACAAACTAACCGATTCTTCGTTGATATACGTTGCTTCTCGTTCTTGTAACGATACCATAAATAAGTATATAAAGAGTTGAAGCGAATATAGTTTTGTGGGGAGGAGGAGAACTTGTTCTTTCTCTCTTGTTCTCCATCCATCTTTGTTCCCCACAATCCAACAATTTCTCCAAAAACTCTCTGAGAACTTCTTCAAAGCCTCAGAGTCGCACTCAAATCATTTAATTCGTGAGGCAGCTACTTATGCAGCCCCACCCCCCTCTCGCTATCGAGTCCGCAGGCCGAGAAACTCTCTCTCGGACCCGCCTAATAAACTAACTAACGATCTGAACTGCCTCCTGGCGGCTCAGGCCAACTCTCATTAAATTAAATTATTATATTAACTAATATTAATTTGCCTTCGTAGGCACTCCCTCAGCGGCTCGTAGCCGCCTGCGCCCTCTTTTCCCAAAAGAGAGTCGCTCACGATAAGGCACAATACAGCTTAATCAGCCAGTTGCCTGTCCCCAAAGGCGGTTTTTAGAGGGTATCACTTAGGGTCCCCGGTAGGACAGTGAGTCCCTGATAACCACGATAGACCGGCTATCGTGGTATGCGTAATGCATTTTCCGCCTCCCTACGTATAGGGTAGCCCTTTAATTGCTTCGGGCGCAAAAAAAAATATAGTTTTGATAGTTATCACACAACGATGCACATCGCAACATCTATTTACCCAAAGCAATTAGGTCAAATTATAAATTGTTAAAAAAGCCTGAATTTTCAGTTTGTGTAGTTGTGAGTTATCAAATTTTAAATGGTCTTTAGACACAAGGTTTAAATTTGTATAACCATATAATATTTGGTTTATGCGTCGTTTTGTTTATATTTTGGATGAAAAGTTTTGAATTTTTGGACTCAACCTTGATGGCGCGAGCCGTTCTCTAAGACATTATCTATTTATTATTTATATTTATATAATAGATATATATTTATTTAATAGATACACGATCGACAATATCAATAAATTTTGTTAAAATCAAAATACTACATTTTAGATAACGGATATTATGTCTTTACAGGTGTATACATCATTATAAGAAAAAAAAATTAAACAACACATAAACTCTAAAACAAAAAGAAATTAAGCTAACCAATCAAAGTAAAAGCACCACATCCAGTAATAATTACAATAAATAACAATTTTGAATCGTTAATCTCGCAAGGCAGGTAACAGTAAGTCGAAAGAAAGATGTCGATGTCATGATTGTTTAAGCTGTTGTAAGTTCGCATACACCTGCTTAACGGAGAAAACTTGCCTAAATTGGTTCTACTAATGGGAATATTGAACAATTTAGTAATTGACGAATAAATTATCTATGAGTTTATTAATTTTTGGCGTTGCGTTCGCGCATTTATTTGCAATATTTTTGTGCATTTTGTAGATTAATTTTAATTCAGACAATTACGTGTACAGGGGAAATATAGTAAAGCATAGTTTAAGTTGATTTAGACTCTCTTAATCATTTTTGTAAAAAGATTTTCGAAAAGCCGCGTAAGGCCTCACTTTGGAAAAATTAAATTTTTAAATATGGTCATACACTTTGATAAAAAGACAATTCCGTGTACCTTGTTGATTGTTAATATTGTCAACAAATGTTGTCTTATTAATCTACTACCGTGAACTTAAGTTCTAACTTAGGAAACTTTTTTGCTAGTCCTAAGCCTAGTTAAACATGAAGAATCATCGCCAACTTAAATAATCATTAATAAATAAATTACCTTTAGTAATCTAAGTAATTCAAAAAATAAAGGTTTTGCACTGGTTTTATAGTCAGCGGTTATGTTTCGGTTGTCGTTTGCGAATTCAGTAGCAAGCTATTACCACTGATAGCGATGTCTGCAAAATGTTTTCAATAATTTTAAATTTTAAGTTTTATTTCTTAAATTAATTAATATTTACTAAATATTGTTTGTTCGATCGCTATTGATGATTTTTCGATCATAAATACAACTTAATTTTTATTAGACCATAAAATCGAGCGAAGTGAGCTTGGAACTTGGGATACCCAGACTCGGACAGGTGAGGTTAGAAGGAAATGGCGGGGTCAAGTGAACTTGCGAAGCTGCGAAGCGAGCGAACAGACCGCCCTTCCACTTCGTGGTTATTTTTTTATAAAACAACCCGGTAATAGGAGCCCTGCGTAGTAAGGCTCCGTTGACTGCACTTTGGTATGTATATTGTATACAGTATGTAATGAAAAACCCGTTGGTCGTTTCAGGGACGCATACGTGTACACATAGGCATGGCAATTATAGACCAAATTGACATATTTGTGTTTCGTTATACGCAATTTTTAGTGAAGTTTATTTTTATCGTAATTAATTCAAAACGCATTTTTGACTTCTCCTCTGATTCTGACCGTAAGGAGGACAATCTCCCATAGGCAAAGATATTATATAATACTGCGTACAAAACGAGATTGTGCACTCTGAAGAAGTTGCAAACCTAAAGTGTACTCTATAGTATTAAAATAAAGTCTATTTTCATATAATCTTAGGCTCAACGGAAAAACGAGCTGAGCGAGATGCCTCGATTTAGGAACGCGTCTTTGTCTATAGTGTTGCAACAGTGAAATATTTTTTCACGTAGTACGAGGTGTGTTCAAAAAGTAAGGTGACTTTATATTTTTATGAAAAACTATTTATTCATTCATCAATATTTATGTTGTCCCCTTCAAAGTAATCCCCCTCAGATATAATACACTTGTGCCAACGCTTTTTCCAATCGTCAAAGCATTTCTGATAATCACTTTCTGGTATAGCCTTCAGCTCTTTCAGCGATGCAGTTTTTATCTCTTCAATCGTTGCAAATCTTCGTCCTTTCATAGGTCTCTTCAGTTTTGGGAACAGGAAAAAGTCACATGGGGCCAAATCCGGTGAATATGGTGGCTGAGGCATGATTGTAGTGTTGTTTTTGGTCAAAAAACCTCTCACAAGCAACGATGAGTGAGCAGGTGTGTGGAGATTCCACCACATTATTACACACACCTCATATATACACACAGAAACACAGTATCACTTACACATAAACATATACAACACCTACAGTAAACGTAATTAATTATATATTCTGTAACCATTAGAGAACAAGCATTTAACACATTGGGACCATTGTGGATCGACCTTTTTCTAGACGACAACGCAAGAGCGGCCGGGGATTGAACCGCGGCGCTCGCGCATATTCTATTGTATCAAGTTAGTTACCTGCTGATCGCCTCTGCGACTAGACCCCTGTAACACCTTTGCGCCCGCGGCTAATCACGTACAGTTTATTTGTTAATGCTATCTCGTACTTTCTTGCTTGTGTTATTCTTTGTAACTATTATTGTGCTCGCTTCCCTTCTGACTCTTTATTGTAGTGTGCTTTGTGTCGTGACTTATTAAAAGACTGTGAACGTAAATATAAACTGTTTTCTTCATTGAACCTACGACGCCTTACGCCATTTTGACCTACAAATGGTGACCCCTGCAGAAGACGCTACAGGTACAATGAGTAGTGGTAGTGAATCGCCAGAAACGGCATCAGAACAAAATGTTAACACGCGCCCATGTACAAGGCGCAAGCACAGATCGCACGTCGACGTTACATCGGACGTTAATCGAGTTAGCGTACGTATACCGCCATTTTGGCCGGACGATCCTGAATTATGGTTTGCGCAAATAGAGGGTCAATTCAAAATTAATTTAACAAATTGAGTGACAGGGCGTTATCAGTTTGTGCCGGGTTAGCCCCTACCGCAGAAAATTATTCCATTATTTGGAATGCGCTTATAAGAAGATATAATGACGAACGCACACTCGCATCTACGTATATTAACCAACTATTGGATTTAACACAGGTGAACGCAAACACAACAGGAGGTTATCATAAATTTATGGACAAATTTGATGCTTCAATTAATGCTCTAAAGCAATTAAAAATTGAGGACTTAGGTGATTTTTTGTTTTTAAATATTGCACTAAGAAAATTAGATCATGACACTGTTAAGTCATTTGAAATGTCTTGTCGCACAATTAGCATACCAAACTACGCCTCTTTAGTACAATTTTTATACGAACAGAATAGGGCTATATGCCATACATTTAATAATTCGCATACTTTATCTACATCCAATAATAATCGAAACAAATCACTTTCAAATAAATTTAGTAAAACATTTATTAATACAGATCCTTCGCATTCATGTATCTTTTGTAAATCAAATGATTTTGCTTGCTTTGCTTTTTAAAATTAAATACACAACAACGTTACGATATTATTAAACAAAACAATTGTTGTATTAATTGTTTAAGTAATAAACACTCGGCTTCTTTTTGTAAATCGAAGCGTAAGTGTATATACTGCGCGCGGCGCCACCATTCTTTAATTCATTCTGACCCGCATTAGAATGGTTCTAAGACTGCTTTTCGTAGCAGCAATACGTTACACTCAGAGGTTGTGCAGACGCCTAACGCTAATGCATGCAGCTCGCATTCGATTAACTACCGCGCAGTTAACGATAATAAGGTTAATTCTTCTGTCGCTCACAATTCGAATACGGTGGAAGATGAAAAAACACTTACCTCTTCATGTAATATTTCTCACGATTATAGTACTCTCCCGCGCTATACTACTTTATTGGGAACTGAAAAAATAAAGGCCGTAGATAAATACGACAATGAACATTTTATTCGGTGTTTAGTTGACCCCGGATCCCAATGCGACTATATTACGAAGGATTGTTGTAAACGCTTATTTCTTTCCGTTTCGAATAAAAATCGTTTTACCGAAGTACACGGGATCGGTGGTGTGTCCCAAAAGATTTAAGGTGTCACTTCACAGCAGTTCACGTCTCGTTTTAATGATAACAAATTTTATCATATTGAACCATTAGTTGTTCCGATCATCACGGGTCAGTTGCCAGATGCGATAGTAGATGTTTCGAAAATTCGCTATTTAGATAAAATACGCTTAGCAGATGATCAGTTTTATCAACCTGGGTCTATAGATATTTTATTGGGGGTTAATACCTACATAAAACTTTTGTCGCCTGAAAACTTAATTCATTCGCAATGGCCTAGTGCCATAGAAACATCACTCGGATATATTATTATGGGTGATGCTGAAGTCGCTATATCACATCATTCACCGCGTTCATTTGTTTCCTGTTCTTACGATACAAATTTAAATCAAAATTGTCTTAATGATATAATGGAAAAATTTTGGAAAATTGAAGAACTTCCGCAAAAAATATATTTGAGCCGTGATGAGCAGGAATGTGAAGACATTTATACTTCTACTACTTACCGCCAAAACGACGGACGGTATGTGGTCGCCCTGCCATTTAAGAAAAGGCCCGACATATTGGGTGACTCTTTAATGAATGCAAAAAAAACGCCTCTTACTTTTGGAAAAACGCTTTAACAAATATCCCGATCCTCGCGATCAATACAATGTTGTTATACGGGAATACATTAATAAGAGTATTTTGTCCGCTGTTTCTGATAATGATTGTATACAGCCTTCTTTTTATTTGCCGCATCACCCTGTCGTACGGAATGATAAAAGTACAACGAAGTTGCGCATCGTTTTAGACGCTAGTGCTAAGTCGGATAACGATATTTCTTTGAATGACATTTTGCACACCGGGCGAAATTTACAAACAGACATTTTTAATATTTTATTAAACGTTAGAGTTTATCGCATCGCTTTCTTTGCAGATGTTAGGCAAATGTACTTGTGTATCGAAGTCCAAAAATCCCATCGCGCTTTTCAACGCATTTTATATCGGTTTTCTACAGAAGAAACTATACGAACATATGAATTTAATCGCGTCACATTCGGATTACGCTCTTCCCCTTTCCTCGCACTTCGCACTTTACGCCAGTTAGCCGCTGACGAAAGGGAGTCCTATCCCCTTGCTGCTTCTGTAGTGGAAAGGGATATTTATATGGATGACCTCGTTTCCTCCGCGCCTTGCGTCAACAACGCAGTCAACACCGCCACTCAACTTATCCAAATGTTTCGCCGAGGTGGATTCGATTTGGTTAAGTGGACAAGTAACTGCAAGGAGCTTTTACAACATATACCAGCATCACATCGTCAACAAGACTCGGTATCATTTGATGATAATGACATTTTAAAAATTTTAGGCCTTCGTTGGTATCCCGCTACCGATAAGTTTTCCTTTCTTGTTTCGCCGCCACCGGTCACTTGTACCAAACGCGCTATCCTCTCCGCAACCGCTCGCTTGTACGATGTTTTAGGACTTGTCGGTCCAGTAATACTTTACGCCAAATTATTAATTAAAGCCTTGTGGGTTCTTAAACTTAACTGGGATGAGACTCCACCCACTAATATTGTCAATACATGGCAGCGATATATATCAGAGTTACCTTTAATCTCACATTTACAGATTCCACGTCATATCGGCGTAAATGAAAAATTCCATGTGTCGCTACTAGCCTTCGCCGACGCTAGTGAAAAAGCTTACGGGTGTGTCATCTATTCGCATGTTGTTAACGGAAATAATCCTCCAATTATAACGCTCCTATGTTCTAAATCTCGGGTGTCCCCATTAAAGGTTATAACTTTAGCCTGGCTTGAGTTGTGTGCCTTGGTTTTGCTCGCTAAGTTAGTACGCACCGTTTACGATTCGTTGTCATTGAGGCATCCGATCGACAACATTTATGCGTTTTTATTTAACCTTTGTTGCTAACCGTATTTCGCAAATACAGTCCTATTTATTACCGGATAACTTTTACCACATCGCCGGCTCGGAAAATCCTGCAGATCATATTTCGCGTGGACTGTTACCCTCACAAATTTTAAATTGTGACCTTTGGTTACATGGGCCTTCGTGGGTTTCCTTGCCGTGTAAAGAATGGCCTGTACAAAGGTTCGCATCAACTCATATCAGTTTACCAGAAGAAAAGACTGTGTCGCTTGGAGTCAGTGACATGGAAGAAAACCCATTTATCTCGTTAAGCTTAAAATTTTCTAATTGTAATAAGTATTTACGATCCGTTGTTTACGTTTTAAGGTTTTTAAACAAATTACCGCGCATAAATAAAATTATAACCGCATCCGACATAGAGATTTCTGAAATCACAGTTATTAAAATTGTGCAAGGCATCGCTTTCGCCGAAGATATAAAAAATATTAAAAAAGGACAACTATGTTCATCAACATTACGAAGGTTATCGCCATTTATCACGGACGATGTACTTCGAGTAGGTGGTCGGTTAGATTATTCGTCTTTATCGGATTCCCAAAAGCATCCAATATTGCTACCAAAAAAGGGGCATATTGTTGATCTTATAATTGATTATTATCACTATAAACATTTCCACGCTGGTCCTCAGTATTTACTTGCTGCATTACGGGAGAAATATTGGATATTATCAGCTCGCCGTGTAGTGAGATACCGCATTCATAGGTGTAACATTTGTTTTCGACATAAACCCAAACCTATTGATGTCTGCCTTGCCTGCTTGCCGCCTAGAGCAGTGTAATGCGTTTACACACACAGGTGTGGATTTTTCGGGCCCACTTTATATCACATTGACGCGTAAACGTGGTATACGAAGCCAGAAGGCTTATTTATGTTTATTTATATGCCTCGTTACTAAGGCAGTGCATTTAGAATTAGCGTCAGATCTAAGTTCGGCAAGTTTTTTAGACGCTTTTAAGAGATTTATCTCTCGTAGAGGTCCGTTTCGATTTATATAGAGCGATAACGGTACTAATTTTGTCGCCTCGCGTTCATATTTACATGGATTTTTAAAATCAGAAGAATATTATAAGGCATTCAGTCAGGTGCTCACTGATAATCGCATTGTTTGGAAACTCAACCCTCCAAGCGCTCCACATTTCGGGGGTTTGTGGGAGTCCAATATTAAGGTTGTAAAAACCCATTTGTTTCGCGTAATAGGTAAGCAAATCCTCACGTATGAAGAAATGCTTACTACTCTTTGTCAGATCGAGTGTATCTTAAATTCTCGCCCGCTTTATGTATTAAGCAGTGATCCATCGGAACCTACCGCACTTACACCCGCACATTTTCTAAATTTAAAACCACTTGAATGCTTACCAGCTGCAGATTTAACATTACAGAGTAGAGTGAAGTGGAATAAGAACTCTACTGCCATTTCTGTAGGGACGATTGTTCTAATAGACGTGGATAATACTCCACCGCTTCAGTGGCCTCTAGGCGTTGTCACCGAATTGTTTCCCGGTAAGGATGGTGTGGTACGCGTTGCGCAAGTTCAACTTAAGAATTCCACTTTAAAACGCCCTCTTATCAAACTGTGTCCTTTACCAACACAGTGATTAATATAGTTAATTTTACATTATCGTTTATATATTTAGTTTAATTCTTAGGTCATAACGTCGCTTCATTTCGCCACTATATAAGTATTTATCTATATATATCTATATTTTTATACTTTACTTGCTAGTTGAGGATACCTCAAGGCCGGGGGGGTGTTCGCGCCACTTTGCACTATCGCTTAACGCTTATAAGGGATTCGTTAATTATTATCCAATAAGATTACTGCAAAGCCCATTTCCGGTTTCCTATCTACCGCTTTAGGCCCAGCATGTGCATTCGTGTGTTAACGGGCACACACAAGTTGAGAAGACACGCAATCAACCGCACCGCTTATATCTCGCATCATCGCTCCCGCCCTTGTGTAATTTGGATATTGAATTATACAAGCATATAGTAAAAAGTATAGACATTTGCAATAACGCTATATTTCGTGATTATCTGTGAAGTTGATAAGTGTGAAGACAGCCGGCAGCCATCGAGACACGAGGCAGATCAGCGGAAGTCCAGGTGGGTGCACATGCATTCCTTCACGTCCTTCCTATATCCCGAATTTAGGGGATTTGCAGTATTACGAATAAATTAAATTCCATTCACCGCTCGCACGCGCTCATATACAGTCCACTATTCTATTTAAATTAATAGCCACACCACATAACATTATTTAATACATTTGAACCAGCAGTTTGGTGGTTGAAGGCCAAACGCCAAATCCACCAACTGGATTTCTGTTACTGTTACTTAGATGACTTCTTAGTATTTTCTGGAAGTGCTGCTGAGCACGAACATCACCTCAATATTCTCTTTGGCCGAATGAAGCAGTACGGAGTACTGGTGAACACCTCTAAGTGTGTATTTGGTTCATCACAGATACAGTTTCTGGGGTACCACATCTCAGCTGCAGGCACTAAGCCACTTGAGTCAAAAGTTCAAGCCATTAAAGAATTCCCTAAGCCCCGAACAGTCAAAGCGCTCAGACGTTATTTGGGCATGCTTAATTTCTATAGGCGGTTCTTACCAGAAGCCGCAAAAATTCAAGCACCCTTAAACGTCTTATTAACTGGTTCGGTGAAGGCTTCACAAACTATAGATCTGACAGGCGACGCTCTAACAGCTTTTGAGCAGTCCAAGGACAGTCTTTGCAATGCTGCCTTATTAGCACACCCCGATTGCCAAGCCAAGTTAGCTCTGGTAACAGATGCATCAGACTTAGCATTGGGTGCTGTGCTGCAGCAGTACAAAGATGATGCCTGGCAGCCATTAGCATTCTTTTCGCGAAAGCTTAGCCCATCACAACAGAAGTACTCACCCTACGACCGTGAGTTGCTGGCTATATATGAAGGCATTAAGTATTTTCGCCACATGCTCGAGGCACGCCACTTCACAGTCTATACTGACCATAGGCCTTTATGTTATGCATTCCATGTAAGGAAAAGTAACTGTTCGCCGCGCCAGTATAGACATCTAGATTTTGTGTCTTAATTTACAAGCGACATTCAGCACATATCCGGCAAGGATAATATCGTTGCTGATACTCTGTCGCGCGTGGATGAAATACAGCAGCCTGTGGATTTTAATGAGCTTGCTAAAGCTCAGTCCACAGATTCTGAGCCATCACAACTTCTAGGCGATGAATCATCACTTCGCATTATTAAAGTTAAAGAGCCAGATAGCAAAGTCAAAATTTTTCGCGACATAAGTTTAGGCATACCAAGACCTTCCGTTCCCAAAAGTTCTCGAAAAGCTATTTTTGACAGTCTACATTCTTTAAGTCACCCTGGCGCAAACGCTACTGCTAAGCTGGTAGCACAGCGATTCGTTTGGCCAGGAGTCAGAAAAGACTGCTGGGAATGGTCTCGTACGTGCTTAGCCTGCCAGCGCTCTAAGGTAAACCGCCATGTGTCAGCACCTTTAGGCACATACGATTTACCACGAGCCAGGTTTTCCTATGTGCATATTGATCTTATTGGTCCACTCCCATACTCGAATGATTTCCGCTACTGCTTAACAGCAGTAGACCGTTTCACGAGATGGGCAGAAGTTATCCCCATAGCGGACATTACAGCCGAAACTGTAGCGAAGGCGTTCCTATCAGGTTGGATCGCCAGATTTGGTTGTCCAACTGACATAGTGACGGACCGTGGACGGCAGTTCGAATCCGATTTATTTAATTATCTATCGAAAATAATCGGATTCAAACACCGCAGAACCACAGCTTACCATCCCGCTTCTAATGGCCTAGTGGAAAGATTCCACCGACAGCTGAAGACAGCTATTACATGTCACGCTGATAGCAACTGGACGGAATCTTTACCTCTAGTACTATTGGGCATCAGAAGCGCATTTAAAGCTGATTTGCAGTGTTCCTCAGCAGAACTCGTCTACGGCGAGCCTTTAAGACTTCCAGGCGAATTTTTCGAAAGCACAGTAAGCACCACAACTGACATTACAGATTTTACTGCACGAATTCGTTCAGTTTGTGAGAAACTGCAGCCTCGTCCCGCATCACGGCATAATAAAAATAAAATATTTATATATAAGGATCTCGCTAATTCCAGCCACGTATTCCTTAGGGAAGACCGGCTGAAAAGCACCTTCCATCCTGCATATTCCGGTCCACATGAAGTGACAGGAAGAGGTGATAAAGTATTTAAAATCATCGTTAAAGGTAAACAGATAACAGTTTCTATAGACCGTCTGAAACCGGCCTATATGCTTAACACTGATCCGCCTTGCGACGTCACTCCTGATTGCAGCCCCAAGGTCATGAACGGCAGTTTAGAAAACCGGAAAACTACAAGGTTCGGTAGGCATGTCAGATTTCCTGATTTTTATCGACCGTAGGCATGGCCTCTGGGGGGGAATGATGTGGGGATTCCACCACATTATTACACACACCTCAAATATACACACAGAAACACAGTATCACTTACACATAAACATATACAACACCTACAGTAAACGTAATTAATTATATATTCTGTAACCATTAGAGAACAAGCATTTAACACATTGGGACCATTGTGGATCGACCTTTTTCTAGACGACAACGCAAGAGCGGCCGAGGATTGAACCGCGGCGCTCGCGCATATTCTATTGTATCAAGTTAGTTACCTGCTGATCGCCTCTGCGACTAGACCCCTGTAACACCTTTGCGCCCGCGGCTAATCACGTACAGTTTATTTGTTAATGCTATCTCGTACTTTCTTGCTTGTGTTATTCTTTGTAACTATTATTGTGCTCGCTTCCCTTCTGACTCTTTATTGTAGTGTGCTTTGTGTCGTGGCTTATTAAAAGACTGTGTACGTAAATATAAACTGTTTTCTTCACTGAACCTACGACGCCTTACGCCATTTTGACCTACAGGTGCATTGTGTTGCGACCGTGATGCAAAAACCATGAATTCTTTACCCACAATTCGGGACGTTTCCTACGTATGGCTTCTCGCAAATGGCGCATAACTTCAAGCTAATACTCCTTATTGACCGTACGACCTTGTGGCAAGAACTCATGATGCACCACACCCCTACAGTCCTTCCTTCACATTTGATCGAACTTGGCGTGCTTTTTTTGGTCTTGGTGATTCAGTGTGCTTCCACTGGGACGATTGAGTCTTAGTTTCGACGTCATAACCGTATACCCATGTTTCGTCACCTTTTATGACCCTTTTGAGCAAATCTGGGTCGTTGTTGACATCATCCAATAGCTCTTGAGCGATTGTCATGCGACGGTTCTTTTGGTCGAAATTGAGCAATTTTGGAACAAATTTCGCTGACACACGTTTCATGCCCAAAATATCCGAAAAAATTTCATGGCAAGAGCCAACCGATATGCCAACATCCTCCGCAACTTCTCTGATAGTGATTCGACGATTTTCCAAAACAATTTTCTTCACTATTTCAACGTTTTCATCGGTTGTTGACGTGCTGGGGCGTCCAGAGCGAGGTTCGTCCTTGGCATCTTCTCGGCCATCTTGAAAGAGCTTGTACCATTTATAAACGTTTTTTTTTTACTAAGAGTAGACTCACCGTATGCCACTGTCAACATTTCAAGTATATTGGAGCACGTAATTCCATTTTTTACACAAAATTTGATGCAAATTCTTTGATCCATTTTTTTTGATAGAAGAAAATCGCCGAGCACACCAAAGTACGTCTGACCTTTGTAACTGTCAAAAATAAACTAAACATGCTATACATTTCAAACTTGAAACATATGCTCAGGACATGTATACCAACGCAACAAAATACAAAAATCGAAAATCGAATGTGCGTTGCCCGCGAAATTCAAAAAGTCACCTTACTTTTTGAACACACCTCGTATAATTATTAAATAAAATTAAAGAGAAAGCTTCATAAGAAAATATTTATACTTATGCGTAATTTCCAATTATGTTTAACTACTTGAAATAAGGATGTCTTTTAATAACAATAGAGAAGATGGATGGGTGCTGCCATCTGCTTGTGATCCTATAATTAACAAAATTAAACCCAAACCCAAGCATACCACTGCAAGAATTCAAGATACTGTTACGAGCTTGAGGTTCGTGACAATAAAAATTGCCGATAGAATTACCTAAATTAACACTTTAATTCACTTTACACTAATTAAAGTTAAAAACACTAATAATTAATCACACTGATTCACTTTATTCCGCTCCGAAGCTTCGCTTGTCTCGCCAACTTCAATACTTCCCGATCGCATCTCGACAGCACCTATAAATATAAATTAGCACCGAAATATCCAGAATATTCAAGTAAACACGCGCAAGGTACCGAAAGTTCGAGTTTCAACTTCTAGAAGTTTAGTTCTTCGGTTCGGGACTAGATGGCGCTGTCGGTTGAAAGATTAGTCATTTTCTGGAAAGCTCCAATCGCTCTCGTCTCTGACACTAGAGGGTGCTAGTGCCGTCGACTTAGGCGCGTAACACTGCCCCTTCATAAGACATGCTCGTCCCGAGCATTATCGGCCCCATAATAACGCGTCAGGCGATCCACATGGACGATCTTAGGAGTCCCTCTTGCGCCTTTCTGTAACGGCTCCGCAATGTCAAGGGCTGTCCTATCCCATGGTGCACCAACATTGTAAAATTTCAATGCTCCTCTACTATGTGTCTGAGGTCCCTTCACGGCCGCAGAACTTGTACATGTACGACACCAATCCTCGACATCGTCACGATAATGGACCCAGTAGACTTCAGTAGAGTTCGTTTAACTCCCAGATGGACTCTTGAATGACCATTATGGCACAGCTGTAGAACATTCGGCACTTTAGCCTTAGGGACAACCATTTGCAAACGACAGATGTCTCCTCGACCATTGTCCCATTTACGGCACAGGACTCCATCCTGAATCAGCAAGCCGTCCCACTAGGCCCAATAGCCTCTAGTGGTCGAACTCATCGCTGAGACGTCGCTCCACTTAGGCTTGGTAGCACGGGCATTAATCCATTCCAGAATCGGCTTGATGTCCGGATCTTCCTGCTGTGCATGTCGTAGGCTTCCACTCGTTGCTGAGGTGATCCGTCCTGAGCATCCTCACGGATATCACTTCCTTACTCTTTTGCCTAGTACAATGTTTCCAATCTTTAGGACAAGGTCTTCTTGACAATGCATCTGCGTTGCCATGAGATTTCCCGCTGCGATGTGTGATAGTAAAGTCGTATCCCGGCTGCTGCTGGGCGGTGATGTTAGCCGCCCTTCGCTTCTGAGATCGTTCACCTTCCCTTTCTAGAGTTCGCTTAGGGCAGCTGGATCGAAGATGGCCCCTTTCCCCACAGCCATAGCACCTAAGGCGGTATTCTTTATCGTGGCCGCGAACCGTAACTGCTGCAACCTCCCTAGCGTGAGGGGAACGATGATCCTGCCACCGCCAGGCGGTGCCGTTAGCTGCACTACCCTCCCGAGATCGATCAACTTCCCCTTCTAGGGTTCGCTTAGGGCAGGTGGATCGAAGGTGGCCCTTTTCCCCACAGTTATAGTACCTAGGACTGTATCCTTTGTTGTGGTCGCGAACTGTAGCTGCTGCAACCACCCTGACGCGATGGGAACGCTGATCCTGCCGCACGGCTTCCACCTCCAGTGCATGGGCCAAGGCGTCCTTAAGCGTCTCGTGGTGCCCGAGCCTCACAGCAGCTCTGACTTTCAGGTCGCGGATGCCGTCGATGAATGTCTGCACCAGGTTCCCTTCAATGAGCGCAGGTACAGACCGGTATGCTTTTCGCACCAGCTTCTCCACCTCTAGAGCCCACTGCTGCAGGTTTTCGTTGATGCGCTGCACGCGATCTTTAAGCTACACGCGAAAGACGTGTTCCAGGTGAGCGTCGCCATATCTCGCCTCTAACGCCTTAAGGAGCTGCTCGTAGGTCACTTTCTTACCGAGAGCTTCCAACACAGTTAAGGCTTGGTCTCGCAGGCCTAGGGTGAGTGCAGTCATGGCTTGGCTTTTATTCCAGCCGTTCGCCTCCATGACGGCCTCGAACTGGATTTTGTAGGCCGACCAGGAAGAAGTCCCGTCGAATGGGGGCACTTTGAATCCACGTAGCGAAGGTGTTGTAGCTACTACGGGAGCTGTTGTTCCATCCCCAAGTTTGAGGTCGTCCAGCGTTTTCTTCACGTCAGCCATTACGTTGTCAACCCGATTGTTTACTTGGTCAATTCGGGTTTCAGCTTCCGACAGGCGGTTGTCATGTTGAGCAACCTTATCCTTCACCTCCCGTATCTCTTTTCCGAAGGTAGCGTGAAGGTCCTTCATGAGGAGCATCTGCTCTTCCTTATCGCGTTGGAGTTGCTCTTCTAAACGACGGGCCTGTTCCTCCTGCCGGCGGGCCTGTTCCTCCTGTCCGCGCTGCAGCTGCTGCAGCATCACCATCAGAGCACCTAAGTCAGGTACCACAGACGTAGGAGCTGCAAACGGGCCAGCTTCCGTGGCCGGCGGCTGGCCCTCAGACATCTGCGGCGTTGCACCACCAAATCGTCTCTGGTCCATCTCCTGCTGACGTTGGCTTCGGGTACGGATACCCTCCATTTCGTCCTTAGGTAAAATCGGCATGATTTTATCCTACTATATAGATTATATCCTACTATTTATATAATATTTTTTTAATTAAAAAAAATATTTTATATTGATATAATAGGTATTTAATTACTTTGTACATAGCTTAAAAGTATAAGTCAGGTAAATGGGGAGCCTGCTACTTTGGACTCCCGCACAACACCTCAGGGAGAAGGGAGCGGCTGAAAAACAGCTCTGTATGAGATCTGTATCTCGTTACAGACAAAGCTGAGCCGTCTCCTTTTGTCTTAAATAATTATAATGTTCTTTTGTTTTAACGTGAATGTAACTGTGTGTTTTAGAGGCAATAAAATTTATTATTATTATTATTATTATCCCACTTCTGACACCAATTGTTACGAGCTTGAGGTTCGTGACAATAAGACTTGCCGATAGAATTACCTAAATTAACACTTTAATTCACTTTACACTAATTAAAGTTAAAAACACTAATAATTAATCACACTGATTCACTTTATTCCGCGTCCGAAGCTTCGCTTGTCTCGCCAACTTCGATACTTCCCGATCGCATCTCGACAGCGCCTATAAATATAAATTAGCACCGAAATATCCAGAACATTCAAGTAAACACGCGCAAGGTACCGAGAGTTCGAGTTTCAACTTCTAGAAGTTTAGTTCTTCGGTTCGGGACTAGATGGCGCTGTCGGTCGAAATTTAGTGATGTCATTTTCTGGAAAGCTCCCCTCGCTCTCGTCTCTGACACTAGAGGGCGTTAGTGCCATCGACTTAGGCGCGTAACAATACTGTAAGCTCGTTTTGCGTAGATCGGATCGAAAAATGAATATTAAAAAACTGAAGGTAGCCGGGCTAACAATGACATTAGGACGTCAAACATCTCAGTCCCCTCCGTGACCATGGGTGCTGTAAAGCACCCGAAACGTCGGGATAATAAAAATAAATTAAAGTAGTAATTAATAGCGATAAAATCCGTAAATAATAGTTTTATTCAATGACACGTTTAGCTCTTGCGTCTATGATTCTACGCCTTAATCGTGCATTAGAAAAAATTAAAATAAAGATGAAATGAGCTTCAAATTATGCATATTAAGGACTTGAGTTTTTTTTCTATGAGTGATGATGATTTTAGAGCTAATTACTGTATACTGAGGACTTCATTGAGAATATATTATAGTGCATGAATAATAACTTTAATATGACACTTTGTAGAGAATATATTTTATGCATCTATATAAATAGTATAATAAGTCTATGATTTTATAAATGAAATGAAGTAATGTTAACAAAAAAGTTACAGCCTTTATTTTTAATTTGCTTTATAGTAGGTGTTTGGTAGAAAAAATGGTTTAAATAGTTAAGGGGCGGAAAGTTTTAAAGAAGTTTAGGTACCTCAAGTATGATCTAAAGCATCCCACTGCTGGGCAGAGGTCTCTTCTCGTGTCTGAGTGGTTTATTGGCGGATTTTACACGTAAAGGAAATATGAATATATTGTAAAGTTACACTATGTATAAATTATATAGGTAACATACATAATTTGAATAACATATCGGTTAAGGGTAACCTTAATTTGGCCCATTTTCAATATTATATCGCCAATTTGGTCGAGAAACTTTTGCCTAGGACATCCCTTTCAGACTCTGCCGTTCACTTCTACAACATAAATTTGCTATGTCACTCGTTACTCATACCTACACTTTTTACATGACCATACCACTTTCTTAATACAGGTGACATCATCTTGCAAACCACACTTTTATTACACAATTTCTTACCCTGTCACTCAGATTCAGCCCTAATATACTATACTTCTTCTTCTTTCTATACTTTTATTCCTCTCTCGTGCTTTTTCTGCCTCACCCAACTTTCATTACCACATGTAAAAGTAGGAACTAACACAGCACTGTCAATTGGCATATGTGCCTTTTTTGACACATTCTGACTTTCTACAATAAAGTTTAGAGCCCCATTTACTTTATTTCCTGTGTTCACTCGTTGTTTTAATAAGGATTTGTTAATAAAATTCGGATACAAATTTAAAATTCATTTAATACAAAAATATTTCTATCCGAAATTAAATGATATATTCATTCCACCCCATCCGGTTCTCTGTGTGTGTGAAAATAGACATGAGACAGAAATTATTAAATGTATAGCAACATTTTTTTTAATTTAAGATTAAGGGCTTATGGAAAAAGTGAAACATTAAAATTTACTGGACACAAAGCCACCATGCGTCAAAAACTACACAAGACAATTTTGTTTAGCAATATTATAAGCATCGCTTAGGTAGAGTTGAAAAATAATCTGTATTATACATACTACAGAATTAATATAGTTATGGTAATAAATTGACTTTACTATCAACGGTCTTTTATTTTTTCTCTTAACACAAAGTAAGTAGGTTATACAAGTTTTATTATATTAAGCTATATAACGATGTAGATTATACATATTTCTTGATAAATGACATACATATTATTGTAATCCTTGCTTATTATTCTAAATAAAAAAATATAGGAGAATCTCTTAGCATCACTTTGTTCTTTTTTACTTGAAGTAACAAATCATGTAGTCACCCTAATAGAGTAGGACGCACTCTTAAAAAGCGCTATCTCGCTCAGCTCGTTTGTCAGTCGTGAGTGCGCAATCTTGTTAAAATAAAACATCTTAGCCCATAGGAGAATAGTTGAAAATGTGTCCATCTGTAAGCAGTAAATAACAGTTCAAAAACTCTCCACAACAGCGCTTGAGTAGGGTACACAGGGTATGATAAATCGCCGTAAAATACGTTGAGGGATTTTGAAAATAAAAATTTTGAAAGCAATAAAATAATTATTGTAAAAAGAATTATGGTGAGTCTTATCAATAAAAAAATTATAAAAAGTTCTTTAAAATTTAGACTGTAGCTACAGTGGCGCCACCCTTGTTTAACGCTTTCCTACGGACACTTTTTTATACAGAGTTTGTACTCCTTACCTCTACACTCCATACATATATAAAACAATTTACACAGAGACTTATATATTACTAGCGTAAGGACCGGGCCGACCGAACAACCAAAACGGACCAGTGCGCTGGCCCTAAAATTAAAGTTTAGGGCCAACGCGACTCGGTCGACAGTGCAATTCTCGCGCAAGACAATTTTGCCTGTCGTAAATATGTCTAGATGCGTGGTAAAAGGGTGCAAAAATTGCGATACAAAGATTAAATAGGAACGTGGGATATCTTATCATCGGTAAAATAACCTTAACCTTTGTTAATATTAAATAATTATGTAAACGCATTTTTAAATTTTTATTTTACAGTTAGTTTAGTTACGTTACCAAGATTAGGCCAGGGTTGGATTCAGACCTTCAAAAATATTGTACATGGAAAATAAAATTAGGTATACTATTTTTCAAAAATGATATCACGTTTGACGTTTCATATTTCTTTTTCCCATGTGCCGGGATTTTGGCGTCACGCATCTAGTTTATCTACACCTTTCGTTTTTTGCCGGTTTTATTTTTATTTCCGTTTCATTTTTGAAGTGAAAACTTCTTTAGCGGCGTTGTACACTTTTTTTGTAATGGGTAAAAATTTTTAAACTCACGTCAGGACACGTGACCCTGATCGAATATTCGTAAGATGGATGGAGAGAGAGAGAAAGCCGGTGCGGTGTAGGAGAAGAAGCATCGCCCTCTCTTTCTACGGCGCGGCGATATTGTGATAAAGCAATTCGTGCAAAATTATTCTCTAATCATTCCAAAATATCAAAAATGCACAACGTTAATATTCAAGTTTTCACTTCTGCCGGCACTCCCGGAGTGCCACCCATCGTTTTTGAAGTGAAATCTTCTTTAGCGGCGTTGTACACTTTTTTTGTAATGGGTAAAAAATGTTAAACCCGCGTCAGGACATGTGGGCTGATCGAAAATGCGTAAGACGGACGGCGTAGGGAGGAAGTATCCCCCCCTTCTTTCTACGGCGTGGCTAAAATGTATGCCTGCGCCTGCTGTTTCGTTTAGGCGGCGCAGGGCGCTTGCGCGAATGTAATATAAATTGTCATGTTTGTGTACGATAGCGCAATAAATAAATATTGTATTTTACCACATAAATGATAGTACTTTTATACTGATAATTAAAGCAATTCGTGCAAAATTATTCCCTAACCAATCCAAAATACCAAAAATGCACAACGTTAATGTTCAAGTTTTCACTTCTGCCGGCACTCCCGAAGTGCAACCCATCGTTTTTTGTCTAAATAACTTAGTGTAAGTTAAATTTTGAATATTGGTACCTAATATATTTTATATTCAATAAACACCTTGTACTTGACGGACATCAAACTACTTGTAGGATTTAAATGTCTCTAGACATCTATATATCGCCAGTCAATCCGGCAACGCTGCAAGGAATTTATAACAGCCCAAGTTTCGATGGAGTCAAAGGCTTTCTCATAGTCCACAAAGGCCAGACACAGAGGCTGATTATACTCATTCGTCTTCTGTATAATTTGCCCTACCGTGTGAACGTTGTCTATGATGCCATAGCCTCCTCGAAACCCAGCCTGACCGGGTGGTTGAAATTCGTCAAGTCTCCGCGCGAATCCATTCATGATGACCCTTGCAAACAACTTATAGACGTGGCCCAGAAGCAAGATGGGCCGATAATTCTTTAACATTGTCTTGTCACCTTTCTTGAAAAAAAAAGACTGTGATGCTTCTGTTTCACGCCATTGGAGTTCTCCCATCTCATAAAACGCAGTTAAAAATACGACAGAGCTCTTTAAGCAACGGTTGTCCCTCCACATTCAAGAGCTCTGTTGTAACTCCGTCCTATCCAGGAGCTTTTCCATTTTTTAGTTACCCGAGGGCCGACTCGATCTCCTCTAGACAGAAACAAGTACAAATACAAGACAGTAACAAGACAGAAAAAAGTAGCGAGTTAGTGTGGCTCTGGGATCGTCGTATTTGAGGTCAGATTGCTGATTCTGGGAGGCGTATAGTGTATTTATTTATTTATTTATTTATAAGGTACACCAACAGCAAAACACACTAAACATTAACAACAACACAATAACAAATGTATATGGTTAAATATGTTTGCCAATTACAGGTATACACAACATTTACCGTAATGTGCAGATCATTACACCACAATGGCACTGAATACAAAACAACTTACATAAAAAAACTAACTAAGGAATAAGTGTGTGCTGAGAGGGTGAAAAGAAATTGGTCAATTTTTTTTTTTGAAGCATCGGGCAGAGTCGTTGAAAATGTCAATGTCCGATATCTTGGTCATAATTTCATTGTATGTGTTACATATTCTGGCTAGGGGATAATGCGCGCCTAAATTAGTTTTGTGGCAAGTTATGCTAAATAGTTTGCGAATTGGATATCGAGGATATCTGTACGGGATAACTAATTTAATGTGATCGAGGAGGTGCGTACTTTTGATTTTGTTATGCAGTAACTTGTGTAGGAACATTAAGTCTGCAATGAGACGTCGGTCACGTAAGGTTGTCATTTTGAAAAATGCTAGCCTCTGACTGTAGGGGTGTCTATGCGATGTGGAGTGTCTATGTGTAGTGTACCGTAGTAGCCTTCGATCTCAACGAGAATTTCAGGCTTCGATGTGAGGGTTTTGCCATCACATGTCGTCAGTTTTGTAATGTGGCTCCTACCAAGCTTCCGAGCAAAGACTTTAGGACCATTGTTTCGCTCTATTGCCTCTTGTATAAGGGTTGCATTAGAGCGCCACAGGTCTCGCCGTACAGCTTTCCTTACTGCCGTTGTTGCCATACGTCGCTTTTGCATAAGCTGTAGCATCTCGTCTGAGAGCTTAGACTTCCGGCCTACATGTTGCCTACTTTACAACCTATTCCTCTCATCCCTTAAGATATTAACCACACTAGTGAGATCCCTGTCAATGTCCAATGTGGGTTTTAGGGCACCGAATCGATTACGAAGTTCCAACTGGAAACGTTGGGATCTCGCTATGGTTTGAAAGACATTTGGTCGGAGCGTACACTTCATCAGACGGGCTGTTTCAATCTTGAAGTCGAACAGAGTGCCTCGAACAAGTCGGTGATCGCTTCCGGTATTAAACCTATTGATCACTGAGACATCTCTGAATATGTACTTTTTGTCCGTCATGATGAAGTCAATCTTATTTTTCGTCACGTTATCGGGGCTGTGCCAGGTCCACTTCCTTTGTGGATTTTTTTGAAAATAGGAGTTCATAAGATGAATCCTCTCCTCTTCGAGGAAGTTAATCAGCATTTGCCCCTGTGGTTTCTGCTTCCAAATCCGTGCGGTCCCATAATCGATTCGACACCTGTATGTTTCCCTACTCTGGCGTTAAGGTCTCCCATGACGACATTAAAGCCGCTATTAAATATATATATATATATACAACATTTTGTATCCAATCTAAAATTACTGAATTAAATGAATTTCTCGTCCAACAAATAAAAAGTGTTTAATTCTGCCTGCATGTACCAGAGTTACTGCGGCGCCGGGGCACGAGGTTTGTTCACTGCTGAAGGCTACGACGCTGGCTGCTGATGCATCGAGTTCTGGTATGGACGGCGGCTCTGTGTCATCGTTTTCTTCTCAACTCGGTTGCCTCGGTGCGTTGAGAACCGGGGTGGCATGGACCAGTTTCCTGAATTAGAAGAACGGTTGCTAGTGGATTAAGAACCGGAAGGTTTCGGATTAGTCTTTTTGATTTGCACACCCTGTCGTTCAATAGCTCTGGCTGCCTGGATCTTTTCTGGTAATTTTTTACCGAACAAAGTTTCGTCCCTTACGGAATCTTGAACTACAAGGAGAAAGTTCCTATACAGGTTTGGTGTAATGAGCTTTATGCAACTATTCGTATTTATCATATGCAAGTGCGAAAATATACGGCGGGCATTGCTAAGATGTTATTACTTACTACACTTAGAATATTAAGCGCTCTGTCAATGGCCCTTATCCCCGACCCGAGTTTCTGTTGGTGAACTACCAGGTCTTATCATTAATTATGTTTCATAGAGAGTCTATAATTGCTGCTAATATCTCTGCGTTTAGTTAAGGCACTTGCAGCAGCCTACAGTTATCCGGCATTAGGTACTCCTTCAAAAAAAATATTTTTTATTTTTTGGCAAGCCTTTGACGAGTATAGGAAACAATAAATAATTTATTACTGTGCAACCTTCCGCTAACTAATTACAATGATGTGTCTTACCTGTATTGAAGAGCACCTCCCACCCCCCCTCAATTGCATGCACTAACTCCATCACCACTAGGCCCAGCACCACTACTCCCAACACCACCACTCCCGGCACCACTGCTTCCAACACCACTATTCCAGGCAAGACATCGACAACAATACGACACGCGTTTCGCCTCTACACGAGGCATCCCCAGGTAATGTAGACTCCACAGCGACTGACCACCGAGTAGAGGAAACCATAATTTGACTAAACTTTCGTGAATTCTCTCTCCAAACTCTGGGATACCGATGGTGAACTTACTGAGGGCTTCTAAAAGTTCAGGGTCCAATTCTGGTTTGGCTGATTCTCCGTTCGGGTTTCGTTCCGTTGAAGTTGCCTCTAAAGCAAGAGGCACTAATGGTTTCTCCGCCCTGATCTCTGGTCTAGACTCTGAATCCGATGCGGGCTCAGGTTCTGGCGTTATCTCCGGCACCTTCATGGGCTCCGGCTCTGCGGGATTCTACCCTGAAGCGTTCCGAGGTCCTTTGCTTAAGCTATAAGGTTTAGCTCAGGTTAATCGGCATGTTCAACACCTAAAACGAATATTACAGGATTAGAAAAGTGGATTACTTCTATGAACGAGAAGATTATTCTTTCAACAAACAAGACTCACGTCCTGTTCTGATGCAAGTTGAAAACATGTGTAAAAACAACACGTGTTAACGAAACATAAAAGTTACATAATCTTGGTGAACTGTTTTAATACGAAAATGAATATGCTTACCTTCATTACTGGAAGATTCTGGGGGTATGCCGCGTATCCGGCGAAGTCATCCGATATCGCATTCACGTAATTTTCTAATTTTGAATTCGTAACGCTCGATTTTTTCCGCATTACGTTTTGGCATTATAAATACTTTATGAAAAGGCAAGAATAACTTGAACTTATTGGCAGACGCGTGCTGTCGCAAAGGAATGAGCTCAAAATGGCGACTCACCCGTCCCCGAGTCGGTTCAGTTTAGTCAGTTGAGTGTCTTTTCAATCCTGGTAAATATTTATATCTGAAAAACGAAGCTATAAAATATAACAAATTTCCATTGGGTACAAGTTGGGTTTGCTTGTTAATATTTTTGTATAAAATATTTACTTGTCATTGAGACATGAGTCGCTGTTAGACGGGAAATGAAGCTGCAGTCGTCAGCAGATTTGACAGCATACAGGCAACTGAACAGACATGCGGCGGAACTTACGCTACTTCAATACAGCTCGTATTGAAGAAGCGATTGAGCTCCAAAGATTTTGTCAGAGATCTGTGTGCCAGAAAGAGCCAACTGTCGAAGCTGAAGATTGTTTCTGGGACACCAAAAATTTTGAGTGAGATCGAGAGGTTCTATTGGCAGCTGTACACGTCACCTTTGGAGCCACTTGCTAGTTAACGTTAAGTTACTATCCAAGAGCAAGTCTTATCTGACACTATTCCGATGATATATCGGACGGCAAGTCCCCGGACGAGGATGGAATTACAGCGGAGCTTCTGAATGCGGGTGGAAAACTGGTACTTGAAGTCCTTCAGAAGCTTTTTAACTCCGTACTTCATGGTGGCACTACTCCGGAGGCGTGGCGCAGAAGTGCGGTGGTCTTGTTCTTTAAGAGACAACGCTCTCTTGAAGAACTACAGACCGATTTTCCTCCTGACCCGCGTCTATTTGCTGTTTTCTATCGCACGTCTCGCACGCACTCGATGACAGCCTCCCGAACAAACCCGTTTTCGAAAAGGCTTTAGTACCATAGCATAGACCACGTACATACGCTTCGGTGAACTGTACAGAAGATCGAAGAGTACAATCTGCCACTTTGCCTATCGTATGTGGACTATGAGAAAGCCTTTGATTCCGTCGAAATTTTGGCGTTGCTACAGTTTATTCAGCGGTGTCAAGTTGACTGTTGGTATATCAAAGTGCTGAAGTGCTTGTACAATAGGGCTGTGGTGGCTATCCGAGTACAGAATCAGAGTACGAAACTTATACAACTGCAGAGAGGTGACGTTATATCCCCGACGGACGACTTTTTAAGCTACTGGGCTGGAAAGTCTACAGTATTAACATTAATGGCGAGTACATCACTCACCTTCGATTTGTCGACGATATAGTCCTTATGGCAGAATCGCTGGAGGACATAAGCACTATACTCAATGACCTACATAGTGCCTCCCAACGGATAGGTCTTAAGATGAAAGTAGTTACGTTGTACCAGTTCTGGCGCACTGACTCAGAAGTTGTACCGGTTCTGGCGCACTGACTCAGAAGTTGTACCAGTTCTGGCGCACTGAGTCAGAAGTGGTGGTCGTCAAGTACGACGTTCGTCGACTCACGATCCTAAAAAAAAAAAATAATTGATATCCGTTGCGGGCCTCCACCGTCATTAGCGCTCCATTGTTCTTATCTACTTATCTATTGTTCGTTCAATACCGTCATTATCTATTCATCCTCAGCGTGGTGCTACTGTATTATACTCATTTGTTCAGAGTCAGATTAGTGTAGATAGCTACACTAATCTGACTCATTAATAAAACACATTACCCAATTTTGTTAAAATTTTTATTTATAAAATACAAAATCTTATTACTTATTATCTATAAAATAGGAGCGAAACATCTCATCCACTAAAATATCGTTGTACAATGTGTTCCCTGTAAATATACTCGTAAAACTATGCATTGAACATCCCTGAAACTTATATAGCAAATACATTAAGCAATATTCGCCACAAACTGAAGTCCACTCATTCTGAATCCTATCAACATTCCAGTTCCATCTTTTACAATTCTTTTTTAAAAACTCTAGATGATATCGTACAGATGCTCGTCTGTATAAATCAAAATATTGACCAACGTCATTCGTATCGATATATAAAGCTACCCAATGTGACCCTGGTTTATCATCTGTACCCAAATTGCATATTACCTAATCAGGTCATAAATTCTATTACATGTTTAATATAAAATAAATGAAACGAGTTTATTCATTATGTAACCATTTATATACCAAAATGAACTTAACAAAACATAGATTCTTATGACACTATAGTTTATTCAAAATGACCTCCGTGATTTTTAATACAGGCCTTCAATCTGCGCGGCCAGTCGTCTATCGCAGCACGAATGAAGTCCATGTCAATATCGGCGGCTGCCTTAATCAAGGATATCTTGAGTGACTCCAAATTGGGATGAAGTTTTGAGCACGCCTTTTCCTCCAAGTGTTGCCATATCTGTAATCTAACGGATTCAAATCTGGACTGGAGGAGGGCCAGTCTTTGTGCCGTATGAAGTCGATTTCACGCGCCGCCAGCCAGTCTTGTGTGCTCTTCGCTCTATGAGCTGACGCCGAATCTTGTTGGAATACCCAGTGCCTGTTATTGAACATGGTATGAGAAACAGGTTACACAAGGTTCGTCAGGACTGTATTTTGACACACAACTGCATTCGTTTTTAACCTTTCTCACAAAAATGTACCTCTGTTAAGCCCCAATAAGAAACTCCCAACCATACCATGAGCGAGGATGGAAAATGACCCCGTTGGACACGCGGAATACGGATGCTCGCTTCTTCACTACTGTGTGCGTACACCTTATTATTTTGTTTGTTGTAGTTCTCTTCTACGGTAAAAATTTTTTCATCCGAAAAAAGAATTTCCCGATATTTTTTTCCCGCGTACCGCTTCAACAAAGCGCGGCATCTCTTCAGTCTCAGATCCATTAGACGAGCATTCAAACGATGTCCTGTTTTACTTCGATATGACCGAAGCCCTACGTCTTCATTTAACACCCTTTTCACCGTGGTTCTGCTTAACCCCATCAGAAGGGCCAACAGTTTCTGCTTACGTTTGGGATTTCTTTGAATTCGCGCCTTTACAGCTTTTATCACTGCTGGAGTCCTAACAAATCGAGGGCGACCACTTCTTGACCTGTCGACTACACTAGAGTCTTCATTGTATCGTTTGATGGTACGATAAACGAATCTTTTGGTTATATTCAAATTTTTCAGTATATCAAAAAATTTAATTACGATGCAACGCAATAACTGCAACACGGTCTTTTTTAAGCGTCCACTCCATATGTAAAAATGAGTAAAATTCTAAAAAGTATACAGTTTTATTTTCATGAACAATTCGAATTCAATAAACTTTTTTGTGGCCAGCATTCTAAAAGAAAAGTTTTTACTGTGTGACAATACTTATGACCTGACTAGGTATATACGTTGGTACGTGGGTGTACATGGGTAGTCTGTTAGCAGCATAAACATTATTTTCTAGACTGGGGTGAATCTTTTTCAGACGTTGTTGTACATCTAGTGTATCCATGATATTACTGCTATAAGTAGATTATTACAGTACAATCTACTCAATGACTAACATAGGAATGATCAATTATGTGATTTCTAAATATTAAATTGCATTTTTTCTGTTATACAAAACGTATTTGACTCATCAATACACTGAATAAGACGCAACACGAAGTAATAATGAGATAAGCAACAGAATGTGAGATAAGGTTGTTGACGCATAAAGTTATTATCAATTCTACTGTAGAAATTCTTTAGATTAGAATTATTACTTACTGGTACTATATAAGACCAAGCAACTGCAGTCATGGAGTTAGTGTGTGGTCGTTTGACCGCAGTGTATCTATCAATACTACATTTGTGTTACTTCAACGCATCAAAGGCCATAGATGTAAGTGTTTAATCTATTGACAAACTTACTTTTCTTTCTGTTATTTTCTTACGTGTGTATGATTTTGAACGACAGGCCTGTTGGTCTAGTGGTTATTGACCCTGACTGCTATGCCGGAGGTCGTGGGTTCGATTCCCACCCAGGACAAATGTTTGTGTGATGAGAACGGTCATTTGTTCTGTGTCTGGGTGTAATTTATCTATAATATTTATGTATTTAGAAATATATAAGTATGTTTATCAGTTGTCTAGTACCCATAACACAAGCTCTGCTTAGCTTGGGACTAGATGGCGTTGTGTGATAGTTGTGGAATATTATTATTATTATTATTATTTAGTGTTAACAAATTATACTTAAATATTTTGTGTGTGTATATTAAGCCGTGGTAGCTCAGATGGTAAGCGCAAGCTGTAAATTTCACAGTACCCGGGTTTGATCCCCGCCGGCACCAATTAAATTGTTAATTGCAATTTTAAGTGTTTATTCTATTGACACACTTACTTTTCTTTCTGTCATTTTCTTACGTGTGTATGATTTAGTGTTAACAAATTATATTTAAATATTGTGTGTGTGTATATGATTAAACCGTGTAGCTCAGATAGTTAGCGCAAGCTGTAAATTTCACAGTACGCGACCCGGGTTCGATCCCCGCCGGCACCAATTAAATTGTTAATTGCAATTTTAAGTGTTTATTCTATTGACACACTTACTTTTCTTTCTGTTATTTTCTTACGTGTGTATGATTTAGTGTTAACAAATTATATTTAAATATTGTGTGTGTGTATATGATTAAGCCGTGGTAGCTCAGATGGTTAGCGCAAGCTGTAAATTTCACAGTACGCGACCCGGGTTCGACCCCCGCCGGCACCACTTAAATTGTTAATTGCAATTTTAAGTGCTGATTTACCACGTGCTCGGCGGTGAAGGAAAACATCGTGAGGAAACCTGCATGTCTGAGAAAATTTCGAAGGCATGTGAAGTTCGCCAACACGCATTGAGACCGCGCCGCGGACATTTCCTAGCCATAAATACAAAGACAATAGCAGAGAGAAAAAAGTTAAAGTTAAGTTAAGTTAAGTTAAGTTGCGATTACGCGCCAATTAAATTTTTTGATTTACTGAAAAATTTGAATATAACCAAAAGATTCGTTTATCGTACCATCAAACGATACAATGAAGACTCTAGTGTAGATGACAGGTCAAGAAGTGGTCGCCCTCGATTTGTTAGGACTCCAGCAGTGATAAAAGCTGTAAAGGCGCGAATTCAAAGAAATCCCAAACGTAAGCAGAAACTGTTGGCCCTTCAGATGGGGTTAAGCAGAACCACGGTGAAAAGGGTGTTAAATGAAGACGTAGGGCTTCGGTCATATCGAAGTAAAACAGGACATCGTTTGAATGCTCGTCTAATGGATCTGAGACTAAAGAGATGCCGCGCTTTGTTGAAGCGGTACGCGGGAAAAAAATATCGGGAAATTCTTTTTTCGGATGAAAAAATTTTTACCGTAGAAGAGAGCTACAACAAACAAAATGATAAGGTGTACGCACACAGTAGTGAAGAAGCGAGCATCCGTATTCCGCGTGTCCAACGGGGTCATTTTCCATCCTCGCTCATGGTATGGTTGGGAGTTTCTTATTGGGGCTTAACAGAGGTACACTTTTGTGAGAAAGGTTAAAAACGAATGCAGTTGTGTGTCAAAATACAGTCCTGACGAACCTTGTGTAACCTGTTTCTCATACCATGTTCAATAACAGGCACTGGGTATTCCAACAAGATTCGGCGTCAGCTCATAGAGCGAAGAGCACACAAGACTGGCTGGCGGCGCGTGAAATCGACTTCATACGGCACAAAGACTGGCCCTCCTCCAGTCCAGATTTGAATCCGTTAGATTACAGATATGGCAACACTTGGAGGAAAAGGCGTGCTCAAAACTTCATCCCAATTTGGAGTCACTCAAGATATCCTTGATTAAGGCAGCCGCCGATATTGACATGGACTTCGTTCGTGCTGCGATTGACGACTGGCCGCGCAGATTGAAGGCCTGTATTAAAAATCACGGAGGTCATTTTGAATAAACTATAGTGTCATAAGAATCTATGTTTTGTTAAGTTCATTTTGGTATATAAATGGTTACATAATGAATAAACTTGTTTCATTTATTTTATATTAAACATGTAATAGAATTTATGACCTGATTAGGTAATATACAATTTGGGTACAGATGATAAACCAGGGTCACATTGGGTAGCTTTATATATCGATACGAATGACGTTGGTCAATATTTTGATTCATACAGACGAGCATCTGTACGATATCATCTAGAGTTTTTAAAAAAGAATTGTAAAAGATGGAACTGGAATGTTGATAGGATTCAGAATGAGTGGACTTCAGTTTGTGGCGAATATTGCTTAATGTATTTGCTATATAAGTTTCAGGGATGTTCAATGCATAGTTTTACGAGTATATTTACAGGGAACACATTGTACAACGATATTTTAGTGGATGAGATGTTTCGCTCCTATTTTATAGATAATAAGTAATAAGATTTTGTATTTTATAAATAAAAATTTTAACAAAATTGGGTAATGTGTTTTATTAATGAGTCAGATTAGTGTAGATAGGAACAAAGGAGTATAATACAGTAGCACCACGCTGAGGAAGAATAGATAATGACGGTATTGAACGAACAATAGATAAGTAGATAAGAACAATGGAGCGCTAATGACGGTGGAGGCCCGCAGCGGATATCAATTAGATACGAGTTAATTGATCTGCACATCTCCGGAACCGTGCATCCTACGCAAAAACGGGAGACGTGAGTCGACGAACGTCGTACTTGACGACCACCACTTCTGACTCAGTGCGCCAGAACTGGTATAACTTCTGAGTCAGTGCGCCAGAACTGGTACAACGTAACTACTGATGAACTATCAAAACAAAGATCATTAGTAATATCCATGTCACACCTATGCCGGTAGTTGTTGAGAGTAATCAGCTGGGCAGCGTTGGGGAAATTACGACACATCTTCTCGTCAGGTATACCTCAAAAGCTGAAAACGGGTCTGTACAACCAGTGCGTGTTGCCAGTGATGACTTACGGAACTGCGGCGTGGTCCTTCGTCACTTCTGGCAATATAAGGACGCTCAAGGTCGCTCAGCAAGCTATGGAGAGGGCTATGCTCGGAATTTCTCTGCGTGATAAACTTAGAAATGAGGATATCCACAGTAGAACCAGAGTGACCGACATAGCCCAAGGGATTAGTAAGCTGAAGTGGCAATGAGCCGGCCATATATTTCAAAGAACCAACAACCGATGTGATGGGGAAAAAAGTTTCTCCAGTGACAGCTTTGTACTGGTAGGTGAAGTATAGGGTAACACCCCACTAGATGGAGTGACGACCTGGTAAGATATGCAGGAAGTCAATGGATGCAGGTGGCTCAGGACCGTGCTTTGTGACATTTCTTGTTGTAGGTCTATGTTCAGCAGTGGCTGCAATGATGATGATGTTGATGAGAGATGATAACCATTTTAAAATTTTCGTTTGTCTGCCTGTCCGAGTTAATCTTCGGAATGGCTGTATCGATTGTAATAAAACTTCGAGAACAAATAGAAAACAATACCTGGAGTGATCTGGGCTAAGTTTTATTTGAAATTTTAGAGCATTTATTAAAAAATAAATATTGATAAGATAAAATAAATTGTCGTCATTATTATCTTAAGCCTTAATATATCCCACCCAAGAGAAGCCACAGCGGGTCGCTAGTTAAAAATATTGTTACGAGCTTCAGATTCATGACAATAAAAACTGCCGAATGAATTACCAAAATTTACGCTTTTATTACCAAAAACCAATTAAAACTTAAAACACTAATAATTAATCACACTGATTCACTTTATTTCGCTCCGAAGCTTCGCTTGTCTCGCCAAATTCAATACTGCCTCGCCCGCGTCTTGCAGCGCCTTTAAATACACACTTTTCACCGAAACGGCCAGAATATTCACGTAAATAACCGACCAGGCGCAGAAAGTTTGAGTGTGGGGCTTCCAGAAAGCTTAATTCTTCTGTTCGATAATAGATGGCGCTGTTGATCGAAAGTCAAGTTTGACATTTTCTAGGAAACCCTCCTCGCTCTCGTCCCCGACACTAGATGGCGCTAGTGCCGGGTACACGACGTCAACTTAGGCGCGCAACAATATTTTATTTTAAGATTTATATGCCCACTTGGATACACAACTCTTTTCAAATATTTTCTTATTAATAGAAAACTTGAAATCAACCGAATAATGTAACCTTATAACGATGTACCATTATTATAGGGTTTTCGCCATTAGTACTGTGCATGTTAGCGGTACGGGATCGATGAGCCGCCATTTCTAATCCCATTCTTTATCCATAACGCACTATAGGATCATACTATGACTAATTAGGTCGCCATGCCCATAAAGTATGACATTGATAGGTACTGCCTGTACTACTAAGAAATTCAGGACTCCATAGGCGTGATTTTACTGACAGCTGTAGCAGAGATCAATCTATCTTTTATGAACTAGTGCTATTGTTTCTCAATGCTACCAAATACACGGTAACTACCATAAATGCACGGCATTTTGACCAAAACACGCTCTATGGTAATTATCTATTACCGTGTCGTTTTCCACAATATTTTAATGTAAATTGTTGTATCAATAATGATCGCATTTTCTGATTAAGGAGACTTAATTAATCAGCAACGCCGACCGCCATTGTTTGGAAAATCTCGAAAAATTTCATTGCTTGTCAGATCATATAACCTGCCAAAATGATCGTTATTTTCTGGCAGTGGTTTTTTCTTGTGTATATATTAAAATGAGTAGTATATTAATAAATAAATGTAATGTATTGACATTCCATTCATTTATATTATTCCATTTATTCATTATTCATTCAAGTAATTACATTTCCTGAATAAGCTTTTTGTCTTTTATAGGTGCATTCAATATTAATTTTATTTACGAAATCGTACTATACGAGAGCATAATGAGCAACGATAAAAGTGATAGTGACAGTTACGCGACTGATATTGAAACCGGACCGACATCCTCCCCAAAAAGTTCAAAGATATATATAGTGTTTATAGCATGTCACTTTATCCATTTTAATCGCCTCTTTCTTGGTACACACAGTTAAGTAATGTTTTAATTGTTCACAGATAACTTAGTTGAAGGAACAATGCGGAGAAAATATATTTCATTTTCTGTCCACATTTGAGTTGAACATTCTGTCCTTGCCCTGGCACTTTTTATAAGTTTGTGGTCTTTGATCCACTTCAATGATGCATGTGGGAGATTGTTCAGTCAAGTAAATGACCTCTAAACGAAGATAAGAAATAAACTGACTACGAAACAAGGAAATCTATTCGCCGAAATTGAAATTGTGTTGATTTAACAATCGAAAGCATATGTCTATCGAGGTTGTAAAATAAAAAAATTACTTCGTTTATTTATGACCAAAAATTGGAACTTTTGGAACAGTAATTTATTTATAGTATTATTATTTTTTTGATTTATTTATATTATTATTTTTATTAATTTATTTATAGTATTATACATTTAATTATAGTAAATTACCAAAAAAACGTTATAAAAACGGTTTTACATTGACTCGGTAATATACACTGTAATTTAAAAATGAAAATAAAATTAAGTTTAAACACGGTCATTATAGTCTGCCGATAAGATAGTTTGCTATTTTTTGCAAATTGCAAAATCCAAATTTTCATCTGGTAACACTGGCTGTCGTTAGCTAGTACCTATGGTGTTGGTGGTGTCGATTAGGGGTGTCCACTTAAAAAATATATCAATATTTATGTTCGATGCGAACCATCGGATCCCACCATCGATGTTTATCGATATATCGCTAGAAAACATTGATATTTATTCACTATCGAATACTTTCCACAAAAGTTTAATATGACCTTTTTCTAGTGAAACGCGCAAAGTTTGTGGTCCTTGATTTTGTATGTAAAAACAAAGCAGCATATTTTGTTTATTGATATCCAAAAAGGTAGCCTTATGGATATTTATTACGTGGCTAAGCATGTTTAATTTATGGCAATATTTAATAGTTTTTTTGGCAAATTTTAAAAGGATCTTTTCGACCCCTCCGTAACGCCCACTAACACCAGGGCAAAGAAGAACCTTCCGGATCCGGAATCGTTAGCCCCTGAAATGCGTTCCCATGGAGACGTAGAGCTCGATCAGCAAATTGATTTTCACCTCCAGGTTCTCGAAAAAGTTGCCAATCGATCCCGTAACATTAAAGGAGAGTTTGTTCGTGGCATTAAGTTGGCTGTACGAAATATCAAAACTGCAGTAGAAGAACTTGCGCGAAGAACCGATCCAAACAAAAACGTCACCAGGCTAGAGAAAGAGAACGCAGAGTTGCGTTCCCAACTTGCCAGTCTTTCGGCTAAGGCCGATAATCTTGCGGAAGAAATAAATCCCCTCCGCAAGTAGATGCAGGAGTGGTCTGTTATTACCCAGGTGGCAACCTTGCCTACATAGCCAGCAGCTGATTCATCCAAGGCTAGCAGCGGGAAAGAGCATCTCATAGCAGACAGAGGTGCTTGGCAAATTTTGCATTTTACAAAGTTTTCATTTCCCTCAATTTTCGTAAAAACCTTCTATACATGACTTTTCTTTGGAGGCGCCATCTTGTAATTAACTTAAAAAGAGAACAAATAAATTAATATTTATTTTTACTATAATTTTATTTTGTGTCTGTAGAGTCACATCACTATTGAGTTAATTTGCTTACACGTTTAAAAACTAAATGAAAAATACACTAAAAAATTATTTGATGCAATACTACCCGTAACTTGTGCTTATATAAACTATCGAATCGAAACTACTTAATTCATTATAATTAATATTAGATTTATTTATTGAGCATTTATAAGAATAAAATAGGAAATATATTTATTATTATGAAATGTATTATAATATAAAAGATCATTATGTTATATCATAAAAATAAAACACTGTCACAAACGAGTAGGGGTCAGGTTCATAAATATAATAGAAATATAACATTACATTTTATATAGTTGACTTCGCACTGACAATCGTGCGATGTGTCAACTCAATTATTTTAGAGTAATTAATTGTTGTAGCAAGTAAAATTCTTACATAAACTTGTCTTAGATAAACAATTAAAATAATGATTTAATTGCGTTACCGCTAAATAGCAGAGGACGACGCAAGAATAGTGAGAGGGAGTACATGTAAATATAATGAATCTATAGAATCCACAGACTATATACATTGAGAGTGAATGGTTGATATATCTGTCAGGTAGACGTGGGTCGTTACTATCTGTCAGATAGACGTGGGTCGTTACGTCATTTTCAAGAAACGTAACGAAACCAGTGACTTGATCGGCATCACTTGTTTCAAAACTAGTGATTTTTGTAACTGGCTATTTTTATTCGGCTACTGTGATTGTTTGCATAAATATCACCACCACCATACAGTTACACACGAAACGAAAATCACTATCCGTGTTTGTAGCTATACAGTAACCGTTTTCTGTTAAATCAATAAATTAACTTCCCTTCATACTTTATTCAGGTTTAGGACAGCCTGCATCAAATGTATTTATGATTGATTTGCGTTTACTATGACACTAATATTTTCATAAAATGATTAATGTCAATTTGATTGTATATACAATGATTATTGATATTTACAGTTTATTTACACTTTTACAACGTTTTCACTGTCATTTGTTTTTGCACTTTTATTTACACTGTACAATTAATTTGTTTGTTTGTTTGGCTATTTACACACAGTTTTTAAGTTTTATAATATTATAAACATTCGAATTTTTAAATTTTTTATACTCATTTTTTAGTTTTATTTTAATTTTATGAATAAACGAGTTCATGACGCCGTCAAAAATGTTTTAAAAATTATTTTAGTTAAATTCAATGTGACTCGCTTCCCGGAATCACAAACCGTTAAATATCTACAAACAGTGATTACTCTATTTTATTGTTTATGTCTATAGTCTTACGTATGAAAATTAAACGTACAATAAAGCTGTTACTTACGATGGTTTGTTTATTGTTGTATGCCACATGTGCGCTTTGCGCTCGAGCGACCGACAGTCGACTCCCGCAATAATCACGGTTAACAGTAATCATAATCACGCATTTACAAAAATCACTACTTGTAACATAACTCGAAACTAGTGATTCGGTTACATGCCGCGTAGCCAATTACTGTATCTAGTGACGTGAAATAACGCCCACGTCTACTGTCAGGATGGATTAGGTTATTAAGCTGTTCGCTCACAGATGTCACTACCTTAATGAACTTTATTTAAAATTGAAGTAATCAAGAAGTGTTAAAATTATTTAGTTTTGATTAAAACTACTTTTACGGATTTTATTACGTTTAATTTTTAAATAGATTGGAATAAAAAAGCACATATTCAATGTTTCTATAAATAAATATGTCGATATACCGAATACAATAATTATTTGTCAAAACATCGAATCAATCCGATATATCGGATGGAAAACATCGAATAAATTCGATATATCGATGTTAAGTGAATACTGAATATCCCTAGTGTCCACAGAGTACCTTTGTATAAACTGAAACTGAAAACTGCTAGTGTCAATAGTCAAAGTAGTCATACAAACTATAAACCAAATGAAGTTATGAAATCTTCCATTAATAAATATTACTAAATTATCTTCACTCTGCAATCTTATCCTGTATTCACGATCTTTGTCTTAAGTAAATGGTCTTGCTTATCATTGATCGTTAATTAATATAATATGGCTGATGCAATAACAGCACGTCGTGAAGCACGAAGAAGAAGAATCTTAGAAAATTCCCACAACAGACTGCAACTCATATCAGGCAAAGCTGATGATGATATTAAGAAAGGTAACACCCCGTTGTAGTACTAATAAAATATTCGGTTTATTAATGACGTATCTTTTAATTTTATCTACGTTTTTTTCCAGATTCTCCGTGTAGAAGTCCTATTCCAGACCAAAACGTTCACATACCCATCCTAACAGAAGTTGATACCATAAACACATGTTTTCTTGATAATGGTGTAATCAGTAGTGAATTAGAAACAATAGGATTTACAGAAAATGAAAATGTGTCTAATGACAGAGAGGTAACCAATGACTTGGCAGCTTTTGTATCATTATCACCTGAGGCAATTCCAACGGTGAACCCCTCTTTAGTTGATAAAATTGTCACTAGTAAATATGACATAGTTTTATTATCATTAATAATTCAAATACTTTATGAATTATCAGTTATTACGTTTGATCAGGCATATTTTTTTCTTCCACTGATTTTATATATTGTGACAAAATTAATATTTTTTCCAAGACAAAGTAATTCCAGCATTGCTAATGCCCTTTTACTTTTAAATGGTATTTCTGCAGAAAAGGTGGAAATCATTGTGTATGTTATGCAATTGTTAATGCTTATTTCTCGAGATGTATGTTTGTATTTATTTACAATAATTTGTATACAATCTTTGTCTATAACATTAAAAAATAATTTTATCACATAGGATTTATATTGTGGCAGAAATTTACATTAGTGGAGCATTGTACAGACTGCAGTTAATTGTTATTTTTACAGAAGGTTATAGGGGATACATAAAATACCATTGTTTTGATTGCTTGTGCCTTTAAAGTGAGAATTTGTGACAAGTGTGCGTTTTAGTCACATATTGCCATTTTAGTTTTTATAATAGTTGTATATATTTAACACAAATTTTTGTTAATAAGCAATAAGAATATAATATGCATAAGGGAACTGGTCTAGTGATAAAATATTTTGTCTACTTTAACTGTAACTTGAGTCAAAATATGTTTTATATCTTCCAGTAATCTTTTGGATGCCTATTGGTGGTAATTTTTAGAGACTTAAATTTTGCATACAAGTTGCCAAACTGTTTTTAAAATTTCAATGTTGAATTTTTCTACTTATATATTTATTTTTATATAATTTATGTATGAATATTGATTCGGTTGATTTCTTTGACGAATAGTATTTGCATTTGTTTTTATTACAAATTATATTAGGTTGGAGAAAAAGTTTCTTCATATTTTATATACAAATTCAAGATATTTTTTCAAAGTTTAATTACATTTAAACATAATACATATGTGCCATTTTGTTTGATAACTTATTGCCATCTTGTAGGTAGTGACATAATCCCGTTGCTGTAGAAATTTTGGGATTTTTTATTTAAAAAAATGCGACAAGTAGTTATGACAGTCCTCTCTTGATGTTAACCTAACACTTTCCAAAGAATTCTGAAAAGACAGAAACAGGTAAAAATCTGAGGGTGCTAGGTCAGAACTATATGGTAGATGTATTAATACTTCCCAACAAAGCTCTCAATTTTTGCTGAGTGGCCAGAGATGTGTGTAATCTGGCAATATTATGATGAAAGAACACTCCTTTTCTGTTGATCAATTTCGGCCGTTTTTTCTCAATTTCTTGCTTGAGTCTCAGTTGTTGGCAGTAAAGATCCAAATTGTTTTTTTTTTTCGGTGGTAAGAGCTCATAATAAACGATACCCTTCCAAACCCAATATACATACGGTATCACCATATTGCATAATAATCTGTTTTGCTGTAGTCGGTGGAGCCTGATTACCCCTTGACCATGATATTTTTCGCATGTTCTTGTTGTAGGTTTTTTTTATAGAATAAGTGTGGCAAACAACCAGTTGACCTGATGGTAACTGAAGGCTGTGGCCCGTAGACACCTACATTTATCCTTGATTAAGAATCAAAATGCAGATGCGTTGTCAACCCTGAGGACTAAGATGGAATGCCTCATTTCCAGAAAAAGGGTCTCCAGATCTCTACACTCACAATACGAAACAGCAGTATTAAGCTGCTATTAAATGCTGGTATTCTGTGAGAGGGTGGTCCTTCCCTGGTTTTGTGGACCCATTTGTGCTATGACTATAATATAGCTGCACTGTGGCTCTACCATGTATGTGTAGGTGATCCACTTTCCATCCCCACTTATCAATATTTTTAAAAATGGTTCGATTTTGTTATGTTTCAATGGAGAATCGCAAATCAGTTTTCTTTCATTGAGCTTGTGTGGTACCCAAATAGCATGTTTTTTTGTTGAGCCCGACTGAAAATGCTTGAACTAACTTTGTGCTACTCTTACTGATACTGCATTAGATTCATAAACATCACATTATTTTCGCGGCATTTTTCCCTTTTTTTGTAATAAAACTTCAGAATTTATCAAATTTCTTTGTTAGATTTGCTCATTTTGGCGGCAGAAACGGAAAGTGCTTTTTACTTTTTATTTTTCTTTTTCTTAATGTCCTATATTTATTGATATTAAAACTAGCAAGATACAAACAGTAATCTCTTTGGTTGTACTGTTTGTACATTATACATATTAAAAAAATCTCTCGTTGTTTTCTTCAATTTCATACAAACAAAATACAAAGAAACTTTTTCCCCAACCTGTTATTAATGACAATTATCTTTTAATTATTCCAACTTGATTACTGCTATTTACTGTCAGAAATAAGTACTGAGTAAATCATTGGTCTTTGGCTTGAAGGCAGAGTCAAATGGCCAAATTATTGCTGATTAACAATAGCATAGCTGTGAAATTATTTGAAGAGGTTAAGTCTTTCTATGTTAGAACATGCACTTGCAGCCAAACAATATATCCTGCTTAGTAAATAATTTCTCACAACATTTAAAAGTGAAATTCATTTGTGTTGAAGGAAATGTTAGTTTTTTTATTGCACCAGTTCAAAAATGTTTGTCATTTTGCCTTGTGTATCTATTAAATTTGGTCAATGTAATATGAATGTATGAATATATAATGAAGACTAATCATTTGTAATGTTTTTACTTTTTACAGATCAGAATAATAAAGCTATTTTAATGAAATTGTGGCTAATATATAGTAAAGGTGATACCTCGATAATTTGGTGGTTTTCCTATATGTATTGCATAAAAGGAAAACATGATAACAAGTAATTTTCGCGATAGGAAGCAATTGTTACATAGGCTCTAATTGGTTACATTTCTCTATGCCACCACTATATTTTTGCGATTAGTCCATGTAGTTATTTTCAAAGCATAGTCAATAATCATATCTAGGTTCACATAAATCATTTTTAATCCATAAGATAGTTTTTTTGTCCGCGTCCGGTTGTCCGGTTGAGTCCGCGCTCGCCATCTTATAATTTACCATGCGTTTTTACATGAAGTAATTGCATCACTTTCATTTTGACACTCCCTCAATCGTCTGTGAGCTTCATCAACAATGGGATAAGCCACACCCCCAAAACTACCATTAACAATCCTCTTAAAACTACCCTTTGTTGTTTTTCATACCATACCTATTGCATTTAAATGTATTTATGTATAGACAGTACTTACATTTATTTTTGAATCTATGTTTAATACTATTCTATTATAATTCCTGTTAATTTTTTTTGTTACTGTATCATAAATTATTAAATTTAAATTATATCAATTTTTACTATATTTTTTAATAGTGAAAAAGCTCAATAGCTAGAAAACTTACTGTGCTTATTAAAAAGTACTCTGCGTAACAGAAGTCACAAATTATTACATGCATTTACAATAAAATATGTGTAAGCGTATGCAACTAATAGGTATTATGAAATGCAACAATATATAGGGTATGTTCCGAAATACAACACAGTACACTGTTGAATGCGAATGACGTCATAAATCGACGCCATATTGGTGATTCGTTGTATCGAATATGGTGGGATACGACGTCAATTAATGACCTCATTCGCATTCGACAGTGTACTGTGTCGTATTTCGGAACATACCCATAATATGGCGTTAAAACACTATTATTGGAAGAAAATTAGCATGTGCAATTTTAATATATTTGTACTACATCGGTAATTTCAAATAATATATAGGCTTTTGTTGTTATGATAACTTGTTATAATTATCAATTCTGGAATTTTTTAAATTTGTACCAAAGATTTATAATCTCCATTTGCAAAGTAAAACTAATCTGCTCAGCTTGTTTGGTTGTATCTAAAACTCTTATTAGTATAAGTTCTTCATCACAGCAATATAAATTATTTTTGATTTTTAACAAAAATGAAAAAATTCAAAAGATACCATACTTAAGTACCATACATGTCGGTGCTATATGTAGATAAAAATATTGTTACAATTTATACATATTAAAATATTCATCACATTGTATACATAATTTTATTACATTTTATTCCATATTAATCATATAAACAACATACAAAAAAAAATCCAACTTAAGCCTATACACATCACAGTATATTTCTTAATGCTTCTTCTCTTGACAATATATTCTGAGGCTTAATTGATAATGTTGTGTCAAAAAAGGCATAGTAATAAAACAAAGCAGATTTATTTTAAATTACCTATATTTTGTAAAATTTTAAAATTAAAACTGTTTTAAAAACTGTTTTGACCATTTATTTTATTTTGTCTTAGAATGAGATTGCTGAAATATACGCTCAGTTAATTTATTTACGAGGGTGGATTGAAAAATTCGCGGCATGAATATGAAAACATAACCAGAAGATTTTAAAAAATTATTTTTATTTTTGAAGTAATCACCACTTTTCTCAATGCACTTCTTCCATCTGGTTTCTTAAGCCATTATACCATTTTCAAAAACTGCCTCATCTTGACCCTCAAAATAGGCATTATCTACACTCTACAGCTTCAATCTATTCGTCTGATGAAAATGTCTGTCCTAAATGTTTTTTTTTTAGATTGGGGAAGAGGTGGAAGTCAGATGGTGTCAAATCACGCGAATAAGCGTGGTGTGGAAGTAATTCGAACCCACAATGAAACAACACTATTTTGGTTAAAATTCCTGGGCGTTTTTTCTTAATTTCGTCACGCAACCGACGTAAAAGTATGCTGTAATAAGTGGAGTTTATAATGGTTCCTTTCGGTAGGTAATCGGCCATAATGAGTCGTGACCAGGAGACTTACCCCCAGTAGTCGTCCCATTTACTACACAATATGTTCGGCTGAAAGGAGCCTAGGTACCCATCTCGCAGAAACCTTCGAAAACTCCAATTCATTATGTTATGAATTATAAGTATTTTGAGTTCGTTCATACGATGTGCCTATGATTTTCAATCTACGGTCTCTGTTTTCTTCACTTATATAACGCTCAATAAAACACTTTAAACTCTTAACCAAAAGTAACACTAAAATGAAACTTTACACAATGACAACTAAAGAGTTACTGAATATATTGAAGGCAGAAAGAAATAATTTTTTTAATCATGTCTATATACGAGGCCTAGTATATTTTATGATACATTACATAAATAGTATACAATATTTACAACGTAAATAATTTCTCAGTGTTAAATTATTTACGGCGACCGCTCCGTTAAACAGGATCGGGTAGCGGGTACACGCAGCGCCGGCACCGTTGTGAGCAGGAGCGGGAGTGGTGTGTAAAGGTGCTCTATGGAGCGATCTTCGCACCCATCGCTGGTACCCCGGTAAACGCAGCGCCGCGTCGCTGGTACTACTTGACCGTGCGCGTCTTAGATATATAATACAATACAACAAATACAGAGCCTTGCCGTGTAGTGGCGGTTGAGAATATCCACTACCCCATATCTTCCCGTGGGTGTCGTAAGAGGCGACAGAGGGAAACAGGCAGGAGATGGGCAGCAGCATCTTCCTGATAACAACAATAATAGGTATACAATATATACCCCTCTATCCATAGCCAACGAGCAATGGCAGGACCCAGTAGTGTTTAGCATTTACGACCGGGAGACCGTAATGAAGGAGAAGGAGCTCCACGGGAGGTACTACAGGGCTCTACATGAGCCCTTCGTAGATACAATCGCCTCCCTCAACTGGCTACGTTTCGGTGACCTCTTCGGGGACACCGAGGGTTTTGTCTGTGCAATACAGGATCAGGTTATTAAGACCAATAACTATCGGAGATACATCCTAAAGAATGGCACCGTCGACGTCTGTCGAGCTTGTCGCCATCCCGGTGAGTCGCTTAGGCATGTCATCTCCGGTTGTTCGGCGCTTTTTAACTCTGAGTACTTGCATAGGCACAACCTAGTAGCCAGAATTCTACACCAGGAGCTCGCTCTGAAATACGGTCTTGTGGGCCGGAAATTGCCGTATTACAAGTACTTGCCGGAAGCCGTGCTCGAAAATGACCGCGCCAGGCTCTACTGGGACCGGGCCATCATCACAGACAGGACTATTCTTGCGAATAAGCTTGATATTGTGCTGATGGACCGGGCACAGTTAAGGATATTTTTGGTCGACATTACCATTCCGTATGACGAGAACCTCGTGAAAGCCGAAACAGATAAGCGAACAAAATATCTGGACCTGGCTCACGAGGTGACTGACATGTGGGGTGGTCTGCCGGCCGAAATTATTCCTGTAGTCGTCTCTGCGAATGGGCTAATCCCAGTCAGCCTCTCGGGTCATCTGAGGCGATTGGGACTCCGTGATGGACCGCTCCGGGCTCAAATGCAGGAGGCAGTGCTCTTTGATACCGCCCGCATCGTCCGCCGGTTTCTTTCCCTTTCCTCCTAACCCTCGGCCGTCTGGTCTCCCCTGCCAAAGGCTTCCATCTGGTTGGATCTTTATTTATTTATGTATTTTTGTATTTATTTTATTGTATTGATATTTATGTACCTTTTCATTTTAATTTATAATTATATATTTATAGAACCCAACCAGATGAGAAAACTATATATATATATATATATATATACACAATAATATAATTAAAAATGCGGTTGCCAACCCGTTCGCCAAGCGTGGCAACTATGGCAAATATCCCCCCATGAATAACGACGCAAATAAACGGCCCCAAGTCCCCAGCGGCCCCGCTATTCCTGGCTACGGTGGCGACCATGGTAACGGCGGGGCAGGGGGTGCTAAGAATCTCCGGTGGAGGTTCGGTTGCCACCTACGACGACTCGACCTGGCAACATATAACGCACGCACCCTGGGGACTGACGAGATAGACAAGTTGCGCTGGAGTATTATAGGATTATCCGAGGTCCGAAGAGAGGGGGAGGACACGGTAATCCTCGAGTCCGGGCACTTGTTCTATCACCGGGAGGGCGACCATCTGTCCCAAGGATCGGATCGGATATCGGATTTATCGTCCACAAGTCTCTCGTCAATAACGTTGTCAAGATTGGGAGTGTGTCGACGAGAGTCGCGTACCTGATACTCAGAATCACTAAACGATGTTCGCTGAAGGTCATACAGGTTTACGCACCAACCTCGGCACTTCCCGATGTGGAGGTGGAGGATATGTATGAGGACATTTCCAGAGCCATGCATTCCTTCAAAACCCACTACACGGTGTTGATGGGAGATTTCAACGCAAAACTAGGCACAAGAGAAAACGGTGAGCTGAAGTTAGGGAAATTTGGAGTAGGGCAACGGAACCGAAGGGGCCAGCAGCTGGCCAACTTTATGGAGAAAGAGGGACTCTTTATGATGAACTCTTTCTTCCATAAGCGGGACACGAAGTGGACCTGGTCGAGCCCCGACGGTTCGACAAAAAATAAGATTGACTTCATTATGACGACCAGACACCAACTGTTCAGTGATGTCTCAGTGATCGCAAGGGTGAAAACTGGCAGCGATCACCGAATGGTTAGAGGCACACTGAACCTAAACGTTAAGTTGGAGAGGTCTCGTCTAATAAAGTCAACGCTCCGTCCCCCTCGTGCTCTAATCCAGAATCCCGAAACCTTTCAGCTCGAGTTACGTAACCACGTTCAGTGCCTAGAAGATTGCAATACAGTGGACGATATGAATGACAAGCTCGTGGAAACTGTCCATGCGGTCGGAGCTAAGTTCTGCAAGACCCGCCGCAGAAGAACACAAAAACTCTCCGATCACACTCCTAATCTCATGGCTGTTAGACGGGAGATGAGGCTGCAATCGTCAACAGATTTGACAGCATACGGGCAACTGAACAGACAGATCTCTAAATACATGCAGCGAGACTTACGCAACTTTAATACTGCTCGTATTAAAGAAGCGATCGAGTGGAACCAGGGCTCCAAAGTCTTTGCCAGAGATCTGTCTGCCAGAAAAAGCCAACTGTCAAAGCTGAAGACTGAATGTGGCAGCATCGTTTCCGGGACACCAGAGATTTTGTGTGAGATTGAGAGGTCCTATGGGCAGCTGTACACATCATCGTTGGAGCCACACGCAAGTGTGAGTAACGATCCAAGAGCAAGTCTTATCCGACGCTATTCCGATGATATCCCGGACGTCAGTCTGAGCGAGATTAGAATGGCTCTCCAGCACCTTAAAAACGGCAGGACACCAGGCGAGGATGGAATTACACTGGAGCTTCTGAAAGCGGGTGGAACACCGGTACTTGAAGTCCTTCAGAAGCTCTTCAATTCCGTCCTCAATGGTGGCACTACTCCGGAGGCGTGGAGCAGAAGTCCGGTGGTCTTGTTCTTTAAGAAAGGCGACAACGCTCTCTTGAAGATCTACAGACCGATTTCCTTTCTGAGCCGCGTCTACGTGCTGTTTTCGAGAGTCATTACGAATCGTCTCGCAGGCAGACTCGACGACTTCCTGCCTCCCGAACTAGCCGGTTTCCAAAAAGGCTTCAGTACCATAGACCATATACATACCCTGTGGCAGATTGTACAGAAGACTGAAGAGTACAATCTGCCACTTGGCCTGGCGTATGTGGACTATGGAGAAAGCCTTTGATTCCGTCGAAATTTGGGCGGTGCTACAGTCCCTTCAGCGGTGCCAAGTTGACTGTCGGTATATCGAAGTACTGAAGTGTTTGTACAGTAGGGGTACGATGGCTATCCGAGTACAGAACCAGATTTCGAAACCTATCCAACTGCAGAGAGGTGTAAGACAGGGTGACGTTATATCCCCGAAACTCTTCACCGCTGCGTTGGAATACGTTTTCAAGCTACTGGACTGGAAAGGATTCGGTATTAACATCAATGGCGAGTACATCACTCACCTTCGATTTGCCGACGATATAGTGCTTATGGCAGAATCGCTGGAGGACTTTAGCACTATGCTCAATGACCTCAATGGTCTCTCCCAACGGATAGGTCTTAAGATAAACATGGACAAAACAAAGATCATGTTTAATGTCCATGTCACACCTATGCCGGTAGTTGTTGGGAGCACGGATTCAACTCGGCTGGGCAGCGTTCGGGAAATTACGACACATCTTCTTGTCAGCTATACCTCAATCTCTGAAAACTAAAGTGTACAACCATTGCGTGTTGCCAGTGATGACTTACGGATCTGAGACGTGGTCCTTCACTTCTGGCCGTATGAGTACGCTCAAGATCGCTCAGCGAGCTATGGAGAGGGCTATGCTCGGAGTTTTTCTGCGTGATAGACTCAGAAATGAGGATATCCGCAGTAAAACCAGAGTGACCGACATAGCCCAACGGATTAGTAAGCTGAAGTGGCAATGGGCCGGTCATATAGCTCGAAGAACCGATAACCGATGGGGAAGAAAGGTTCTCGAGTGGCAGCCTCGTACCTGTAGGCGTAGTGTAGGGTGACCCCCACTAGATGGAGTGACGACCTGGTTAGACATGCAGGAAGTCGATGGATGCAGGTGGCTTAGGACCGTGCTTTGTAGCATTGCTTGGGGGAGGCCTATGTTCAGCAGTGGACTTGTGAAGGGCTGTAATGATGATGCTGATGATGAAATACAGGGCATCAAAAACACCTCTGCTCATCATCATAATTTGGCCGGTTATTTTGCAATAACTGGCCAAATTTGCAGAGATGTTTCAGAATAAGTAATATAGGTGAAGAATAATTAATTAAAAATAAATCTGAAACATTCTGTCCTTTTATCTATAAAATTCAAGATGCGTGGTAATGCATTTTTTAACAGATTTTACTGCGCATGCACACATTCGGTAGGAAAAACGTTGCCTATAAACGTTGCTCAGTAGTGGTTTTTTTCACCTAATTTTATAGCTATCTCATGTAAGATTTTATATGTACTAAGTTTTAATAAATTATGGGAGGTATCTATATAGTTTTCTGATCGGGTTGGGTTCTATAAATATATATTTATAAATGAAAATGAAAAGATAAATATACATAGATATCAATAAAATAAATACATAAATAAATAAAAGCCTAACCAGTTGGAGGCCCTCGGCAGGGGAGACCAAACGGCCGAGGGTTAGGGGGAAAGGGAAAAAAACCGGCGGCGATGCGGGCGGTATCTATGAGCACCACCTTCTGCATTTGTGCCTGGAGCGGTCCGCCACGTAGTCCCAGCCACCTCAGATGACGCGAGAGGCTGACTGGGATTAGCCAGTTTGCAGAGACGACTACAGGAATAATTTCGGTCGGCAGACCACCCTACATGTCGGTCACCTCGTGAGGCAGGTCCAGATATTTTATTTGCTTGTCTGTTTCGGCTTTCACGAGATTCTCGTCATACGCGATAATGTCGACCAAAAATATCCCTGACTATGCCCGGTCCATCAGCACAATATCAGGCTTATTCGCAAGAATAGTCCTGTCTGTGATGATGGCCCGGTCCCAATAGAGCCTGGCGCGATTATTTTCGAGCAAGGCTTCCGGCAAGCACCTGTAATACGGCAATTTCCGGTCTACGAGACCGTATTTCAGAGCGAGCTCCTGGTGAAGAATTCTGGCTACTAGGTTGTGCCTGTGCAAGTACTCAGAGTTAGAAAGCGCTCAACAACCGGAGATGATATGCCTAAGTGACTCACCGGGATGGCGACAAGCTCGACAGATGTTGACGGTGACATTAACATGTAAGCGCGCTTAACAAGCCACGCCCACCACATTTCCGCGGCAAGTACAGCCTCATAATCAAAGATCTCGGGTGATGCATCCTATGGGACGTCATAGTAGTGCGGACTTTTCTACTTATTATTATTTTTAATAAAACGGGTGAAAGATTATCTAAGATCTACCGTAAGCCAAGAAAATCTAAACGCCTTAACGCTTTCGTGAATAGAGTCAGCTAATGAACAAGATTTCATAGAAGGATATAATTGATGATTTTACGAATAATAAATCGCGCCAAATGGAATTTTAAAACTTTTATAACTTATTGAATTTCATCATCATCATCAGCTGGAGTGTTACCAGATAATTAAATATATTGTTTTTAAACAGTAAGTGCAATAAAAAATATTTAATTATTTTTAGCGAATGTGGGTAAGTAGTATTAAATTATACCTTACCCCGCCTTTTAACAATATATGACTGAGCTTTTATTAACTCAGAAATATACCCAGAAAATATTTCTTGTGCAATCTTAACAAAATCTTCGAGTTGTAAAAATAATCTAGGAACTGACTCCCCTATACACAATACACATCATATTAATTACGGTAAAGTGGTGGTGTAGTTAGAACTATAGTGCACAAATCATAAACTTACAATTTCGTTGATAAAAATTGTAATTAATATGATTGAAGAAGTCCGTAGCGGCGTAGCCTTACTGGCGGCAATTATGTGAATCCGCCACTGCCCATAGGTAAAGGTAAATACATACTATATTAATTATCTCATATTCCAAAGTATCAAACTTATTATTTACTTGTTCATGACTTTACAGAAAAACTTGTAATAACTTAAAATAAATTTTAAGCTTTAAATCCTTTACTTCCCTTACATTACGGGTCGATTATTTAGTGTTCCATATCGATATATAAAATGCGAAATATTAGGCCCATAATATGGGATACATATAGAAAATGAATTATCTTAAGACAAATATGTCCGTCAATAACAAATAATTACTCTAAAGTGATATTTTAAGTCGAGTGTACTTTCACGGTATGCTCGGCCTGCGTCACGCAGCGGCGCTCATTTTTGTGTGAAACAAACACACGGGCGGTATCACGCGCCGGGTAGCCGTCGCTCGAACCTGTCACACGCACCGGGATATAGCGGGCAGTCCTCAGGACGTAGGTAACTGTAGCAGAGTTCTTGAGTTTTGAAGAAAATCCCCCTTAAGGCCATGTATTCCTGCAAAAGTAGGCATTTAGCGCTGTCCCAGCCGCGCACGAATTATTTCGCGCGGACTCCAAGGCAGTGAACTTGCATGACCCAACTAGCAACACAGTATAGAAATAAGCAGTAGGATGACTTTTTTATTTGACTTTACAAATGCATTTTTTATGATCAAACTTTTTTATTATAGCGATAAATTAGAGTTACATAATAAAAAGAAAATTAACAACCAGTTCGCTCTTCATAGGTATGGAAACTGTATGAGTAGAGAACTGTTTTTAAGTTTCGTGTGAACACACACAACGCTAGGGGAGAAAGTCAAACTTACAGTGAAATTCATTATAACTATTAAAACCACAGGATTTATATTTATAGCACGCAATATTTAGTCTGTGACAACAATTATATGAACTCGTCAAGAACTGATTTATTGGTGCACGGAGAAAACTGACACGGGTCCATCGTCCATAAGCGCCAGCGCGCGACTGGTCAGGCTTGCCGAGCCGCCGCGCTCGCGCTTTTAGAAGGTATCTAAATATAGTAATTAACACAATATTTTTATCAAGTCAAACTCTACGAATTTGTCTGTAAAAATTAAGTGGCTTTATTTGAGTACAAAATTTAAGTGTAAAATGTTAGTAGTTTAGTCATAATATTGAAAAAACAATACAAAAAGGGGTCACTTCGGGAATTTTTTCTATCGAGTGAAGTTCTTTAGATTTTGTAACTGAATGCGATTTTGACTAGACTAGATCCTTAACTAATAGTATATATTTTTATCAGAATTCAAAACACTAATTTCTATGCCTCAGATGGTTTAAGAGAACTCAAAAGCGCGGTCTCTGCGAAATACCTAGCCTTAACCTTCTAAACAAAAACTAAATCTAAATCGGTACATCCGTTTTGGAGCTACGATGCCACAGACGGACACAGCTATATAGATACATAGGTTAAACATACAACATTCATCGTTTTATTTATATATCGATAATTATAAAGATATCAATGTTTGAGTTTTATATATCGTAAGTTAATATACAGTAAGTAAGTAATATACAGTAAGTAAGTTAATATACAGTAAGTCAATATCGGAGTTTTATAAATCGAAAAAAAAATATCGATATATCGGCTTTATTTAAAAAAAAACAACCGTAAGTCATTTTAGTTTAGTTTATTTATTATATTTATTAAACAAATTAAAGTATAAAAATGTTATAGTTCCTATTAATTATTGTTTAATTTAAATAAGACGATTATGTGTACCATTATTTTTCCGTAAAAGTTTTCAAAAATACTCGTTGTTTTATAATATGTTCTGCTGTTAAATATGTTTAGAGGCACAGGTGCTACAGATGTAGCTGAAGAAATTAAAGATTTAACAGCTATTTAGATAGGACGGGAGTAAACTGTCTACCCAGCAGACGGTCGATGACGACATTAAGGTGTATCCCTGACCAAAATGTTGCGAAAGTGCGTTTTTCAGACTCTATTACCTCATTAGTTATAAAAAATAAACTACATCTAAAAGTACATTATTAATGTTCGATATCTTATCATCACATTCCACGTTCTGATTTATTTTTATGTGCTATACCTAAATACATTTAAAATCAACTTTTAAAAAATGACTAAAATTCTTGATTACATGCATCTGTTGCTAAACGCAACGCTCTAATCATTTGAGGATAACACTAATGGATAGATAATTAAAAAATCTATATTCTCCACGTTTTATTTAAATTTTTAAGTTCATTTTTTCTCTTTTAATTGAAATAATTCCGAAAATTGTGTGAATTCTATGATAAAGGGGCGTGCGCAGAGTGCGGGTAGTAAGTATAAAAAATCCGCATTACAATATAAAGCTTAATTAAAAATTATTTTGGGAAACATGGACAAGTTGGAGTAAAGGAATATCTTTTACTTGGTTATAGATACCTGCAGCTACTTTACAATTTATATGTTTGGTTTTAAATGAAGTTTGGATTTATTATTTTTTTATTTCTATTATATTTTCTGAAAGGATCCTAGGAAAGGAATTGTCCACCACGCTACCCCAATGCGTGTTGGCGAACTTCGCATGTCTTCGAAATATTTTTTTTCTTATTTCTCAGACATGCAGGTTTCCTCACAATGTTTTCCTTCACCAGTGAGCACGTGGTAAATCAACACTTAAAATTACAATTACAATTTCATTGGTGCCGGTGGGGATCGAACCCGGTTTGCTCGCGCACTGTGAAAATTTCAGCAAGCGCTAACCATCTGAGCTACCACGGCTCCTCTCCTCTCGAGCTAGAGACTTTATTTTATTTATGGCACGATTTTTGTCGCATGCCAGCGCTTACTTTTGGTTCTGGCAAAAAGTTGTGAGACATGTGTGAACGTCAGAATTGTGCAAATGTTGGTCGCAGATATTTTACCTGCCCTTCAAAATTTTATTGTGTGAGTATTTTAAACTATTTTTACGGATTTGATGAACCATATTAAATAAAAAATAGTCTCCTATCTTTCTCTCTATGTTTTGATCTCCTAAAACGAGTTTGAGTTGGTAAAATGTAACTGCAAACTTAGGGTAGGGTTGTCAATTATTATTTTGATAATAAAAATGGTGAAATTCCGCGGTTTTATATGCGCAAGCGTGAACGTAGTTAGAACATAATGTAAATGCTCGTATAAGGGAGCGTTGATAAATAGAGCGGGTTTGCTGGCGGGATGTTAACTGGAGAGCATACAGTAGCAGTTAGATGAGCAATAAATAACACTTCTTGAGAATTTCTTCTTGTTTTATTTCTTGATTCCTTATTATTACATTGCCGGATTTGGAATAATTTACCACGAAAAACGCCCCTTTTTTATAAGCGGCTGTAACCAATCATAATTAAGAAAAAATCGCATACGGCATTAGTGAATCTATTGACCAATCAGAGCGCAGAGTAACCTTTTCTAAGAGAGATTCACAATTTCCTTAATAAACGTGGTAAAACATTCCTTACAATATTTATATTTATTCCTAACGATAGATACAACTTATTTCTATTATTCTAAACATAAATCATTCAATAAACCTTTATTTTACATTTATAAAAAATAAAAATAGTTTCGCGGTAGCCTCACGGTTTAGCTCCGGAGTAGGACTATATTTTTTGCCGAACATACAAGTGGCGCCGCCAAGAGGTAGGAATGTACAACACTTTTTCAGGAATTATGCTTAAGAATCTATACAATATTTTTTCATGAAATTTAAATCTTTCTCATAATGAAATAACATTATACAGCGATTAATTGACATATTAATGTTTCTTTTGAAGTACTTTAAAGGAAAAAGAATTATATTAATCACTTATATGTTAAATAGCTCTTAAAGTTATGATAAAAGAAATCTTACTAGAAAATAAGCTTATACTTGCGTCTAATGTTCTAATCAGACCTAAATAATATTAAATAGATTCATATAAGTCACTTTAAGATAAAAATAGAAGTGTTTAATTTACTTTCCTGTTTTTTCAGCACTAATCAGTCTTTACACTTAGCTTTATTTTATAAATAGGAAACAGTTAAGATTAATACCATCACCTAATTTTAAATCACTGATAAGAAATAATTATGATTAAATGCTAACACTTAGTTTTTAATTCACTGATAATAAATAATTAATATTAAATGTTCGAATTCACTTTGTCGTCGCTAACATTCTCCCCCACGGTGCGTAGCACTGCATCCTCTGGAGGCGACGACTCCGCTGGCACCAGCACGATGACACGTCGAGTTGGACGGCGAAGTATTCCGCCTGATGTCCGCACGTCCAGCACCCTGGTTCTTCCGTCTGGTCCGGGATAGGTTTTGACGATTTCACCGCGAGGCCATGAGTTTCGCGGTAATGTGGCGTCCACTATTAGCACGATGTCTCCTTCCCTTGGGTCTCTGGTTTCTTTCCCCTCGAGTTTCCTTGGCATCAGGAGAGGTAAGTATTCTTTAATCCACCTTTTCCAGAAGTGGTCTGCGAGTCTCTGGGTGGTTCTCCAGCTTGCCTTTCCGATGAGCTCCGTGTCGCTGAACTCTCCCGGCGCCATAGCTCCGCATGATCTTCCCAGCAGAAAGTGGTTCGGTGTTAGGCTCTCCTCGTCTCCTGGGTCTATGCTGATCGGGGTGAGAGGTCTCGAGTTGATGATGTGTTCAACCTCAGTCATTAGCGTATGGAGTACTTCCTCGGGCGGGCTCTTCTCGTTGAGGACTACTGCTAGCGCCGTCTTGACTGTTCGTACGAGCCGCTCCCAGGCGCCTCCCATGTTCGGAGCTCCCGGGGGGATGAACTTCCACTGGATGCCCTTTTCCTGTGCTGCCTCCTCTAATTCCCTTTTTGCTCCGACGAAATTAGTTCCGTTGTCGCTATATACGGTTTTCGGAGTTCCTCTTCTGGCTGCCATTCGACGGAGTGCCATGATCATTGAGCTGGCGCTGAGAGAAGGTACCAGTTCTAAATGTACTGCTCTAGTCGTGAGGCAGGTAAATAAGGCTCCCCAGCGCTTCTCGTTTCTTCTTCCGATGGTGACTTGCATTGGCCCGAAGTAGTCTACGGCTGTGCAGGAGAACGGAAATTGATGATGCTGCAATCTTTCACTCGGCAGATCTCCCGTTGGTGGTATCTCTGGTGAACTCTTCTTTGTCTTGCACCATTGACAGCTGTGTGCGACCGCTTTTAGAGTTGCTCTTAAACCCAAGATCCAGAACCTTTGACGAATTTCGTTCATTACTGTAGCGGTGTTTCCGTGAAGGAATTTCCTGTGATAGTGTTGTATTATTAGACGAGTTATTTTTTGTTTTCCGTCTAAAATGATAGGATTCATTATTCTTCCGTTTCGGTCGTGAAATTTCATTGTTCTGCTCCTTAATTTAATTATTCCGTCGTCTCCAATGTAAACGTTGATTTTTTTAAGTCGACTCGAATTTTCTAATGGCTTTTCTGACTTCAGTTTTCTTATGTCTGATGCAAAACTATCGCTCTGGCTTATTTTTATTAATATCTCTTCGGCCTTTTTTAGGTGTTCTGCTTCTATGGGTGAGTATAGGCGCTTATTTTTACTTCCGCTGGTCGACGGGATTGAGGTTTGTGCTTCTTTCTTCTGGATTTTTTGTGGTTTCCAAGACTCATCCTTCTGGCGTGCGGCGGTGGTGGTCGCTTTACGGCTCTTCTTTAGTAGGTGTGTAAAGGCGATCACTCTGGCTGTAGTGCGCAGCAGTCGCTCCCAGCTCGAGAACCTTTCTAGGTTTAATAGGGTGTCTTCTGCTGCCATCGTTGCCAATACCTTTTGCTTGCTTTTTTCTTCTGGCATAACAATTTCTGGCTTGAAGTCGTGAAATGGCCATTCTTCTTCCGGTCGACGGAGAAATGACGGGCCTTTGAACCATCTGGCGTTGTGGTCGAATTCGGTTGGGGTTCCCCTCGTGGCGTCGTCCGCTGGATTTTCCCTGGTTGGCACCCATCTCCAGTCTTCTGGCTTGGACCTTTCTTCGATCTCGGCGAGTCGGTTGGCCACAAACGTTTTGAACTTCCTTGGTTCTGACTTTATCCATTGCAGCACTGTGCTGGAGTCGGTCCAGTAAACCTTTCTCGTTATGTCGAGCTCTGATTCCTCTTCGATTGTGGCGGCTAGTCTGCTTCCGAGTAAAGCCGCTTGTAGCTCCAGCCTCGGAATTGACACAGGTTTCGTTGGCGTTACCCTTGCTTTGCCGGCGATCATGGAGACATGGACCTTTCCTCCGGGCTCGACTATTCTCCAGTAGACTACTGCTGCATAGGCTTCTTCACTCGCATCGGAGAATGTGTGTAGCTGTCCTTTTCTGCCTTTGGGTGAGACGCACCTCGGGATCTTCAGCCTCGTTAATGTTGACACTTCTTCCAGGTATTTCATCCAGACTTCCTTTTGATGTTCGTTGATTGGTTCATCCCAGTCTATTTTCTTTCGCCAGATGTCTTGGATTAGTTTCTTTCCTTGTATTAGAACTGGTGTAGCAAAACCCATTGGATCGAAGGTGGACATTACTGCGCTTGTGACTTCTCTTTTTGTTGGAGTCCTTCTGCCGTCTTGCAGGTCCTCCGGCGTGTTGCGTAGCCCGACGTTGAAGGCTAATGTATCTTCTTTCACCAGCCATCTTAGTCCCAGAGTCTTCTCTTCCTTGGTCAGTTGTAAGGAGTTTTCTTTGTTTGCGTCTTCTACCTCTGATATTACCCCCGAGTTGTTGCTGGCCCATCCCTTCAGATGAAAGTTTGCTCTTGCGTGAATGTCTTTCACTTCTTTGGATATTTTCTTTGCTTCGGTTGTAGATGTGAAGCTCTGCAGATAGTCGTCCATGTAGTGGTTTCTCTTAATTGCTTTCACTGCTTCAGGATGAGTGTTCTTAAATTCCTCTGCGTTCTTGTTCATTACGTATATGGCTGTTGCAGGTGATGACGCTGCCCCGAAGATGATTGAGGACATTCTATACTCTTCAGGCTTGCCGGTTCTTCGGTTTCCGCGCCACAGGAACCTGAGACTGTCTCGGTCGTCTTCTCTGACTTTTACTCGAAGAAACATGTCTTGTATGTCTGCCATGACGGCTACTGGTCCCTCTCTGAAACGCAGCAGTACTCCGAATAATGATTGTAGCAAGTCCGGGCCCGAGAGCAGGGCGTCGTTGAGGCTCTTTCCTTCATATTTGGCAGCTGCGTCGAACACTATTCTTAGCTTCTTCTTGACTGGGTGTACAACAGCGAAGTGGGGTAGGTAGAACGTCCTTCCTTCGTTAGAGTTTTCTGGAGCCTTCTCTGCGTATCCTTTTTCGATTAGACTTAGAATCTGCTCCTCGTAGTGCTTTCTTGCTTCTTGATCACGATCCAATTTTTTCTCGATGCTAACCAGGCGTCGAACAGCTTGATTGTAGTTGTTGGGCAGGTGTTCATCTTCTTTTTTCCACAGGAGTCCCGTTTCATATTGACCGCTTGGCAGTTTCTTGGTAGTTTTCTCGAGGGTTTCTAGTGCTCTTCTGTCGCTGTCGTTAGATGGTGAACGATTTTGGATCCCTAGAGACTCTAATTGGAAGTGTTCTCGGACGAGGTCTTCTATGTCTTCCTTGCCAGTGGTCGCTCTGCCATAATGAGTGAAGTGTACTGTGGCAGTTGTTCCTGTTTCACATCCGTGTAACACCCACCCTAAGTTCGTGAGGGAAGCTACAGGATCTGATGGTTTGCCCTTCTTCAGCTTTCTTGTCACTATCAGTCCCCAATTGTCTTGGCCTATCAGTAGCTTGGGCCTCTCGGAGACGTAGAGGAGTTGATTTTCAATTGCCTTCAGGTGCTCACAGTTTCTCACGGTGTCCTTGTTTATGCATTGTTCAGACAGCTTCAGGTCGTCGATGGTTCTTGCTACGATAGTTCTCTTTTCTTTTCTATGAGCCCCTTTTATTTTGAACTCGATCTTCTGTGAACTATCTTTTCTTAACACCTTTCCGCCAACGGTTTCGATCGTGAGTTTTTCTTTCTTTCCTTCGACTCCGATTTTTTCAGCAATTGATGCGTCTAAGAGTGTGACCGTTGACCCTTCGTCTAGTAGTGCTAATACGCGAACTTGTCCTTTTGGGCCATAGAGGTTCACGGGGATCATCTTTAGGTAGGCCTTTTCTTCTCCTTTGGCGTTATGGATTGAAGCGACCTTTTCTTCTGAGATGCTATTGGTGTCTTTTGCTTCTTTTTCTATCGACGCCGGTGGTTTGTCAGAATGTAAGATGGTATGATGCCATCTTTTACACAGCTTGCAGACTGGTGCCTTACAGTTGATTCTTGAGTGTCTGAATCGAAGGCACTTATATCCCATTTTCCATTCAGGTTGGCTTCTTTGAACCTTTTACATTCTAATGCGAAGTGTTCTTCCCCACAGAACGGACACGACTTCTTATATTTCTCTTTTGACGCTTCTTGAACCAAATGAACGGGTTTTCTTACTCCTCTTCTTTGTTCTGAGGGCGCTTCGGGCGGGGCGAAGTCTCCGCACATGTCGGCTTCTGTTTCTAGGAACGCTTCGATAAGTAATAGCTCCTGAATTTCCTCGTCTCTTCTGCTTCTGTGGTAGGCGAACCAACGGAACTTCATTGACGTCGGCATCTTGTCTACTATAACTCTTAGCGTTTCAGGTGAACTGAGATACTGTGGTTTCTTCAGGGCTTTGATTGTTTCGACTGCGTTCTTTACTTTGCTTGCAAATATGCATATGTCGCTCGGGTTTTCGCCGACTCTTGGGAGGTTCTTCATTTTTTCTAGTTCTGCTAATGCTAGTGCTCCAGGTCTTCCGAATCTTGCTTCTAGTCCCTTGATCACCTCGCGTGGGTCTTCGGCGGTGAATAGCAGGCTTTGGACGGCTTCTCTAGCTTTTCCTTGGATCGCTATTCTGAGGCGTGCTAGGTTTTGATTGCTACTGAAAGAAGCAGCCGTATCCTCGTATGATCTTTTGAAGGCTAACCATTCTTCGCAGGCCCCGTTGAAGTGAGGTAGTTCTAGGTGCTTCGGTGAAACGGTGTCACGTGATTTTTCTGATAGCTTTAGTATGACTGAAGCTAGTTCTTGGATGTCACTTTTCTTTTCTTCTGCCTCTATTGGTTTGTGGTTCTTATTAGGCATGTCTCCGGTCTGGATGAACCAGCGTTCGACTTCTCGAGTTCGCTCGAACAGCTCTTCTCCGGCACCATCTTCATCTTCTGATTCCGCGGTGAGAAGTTCTAATTCCGCTTGAGCAACTTTTGACCGCGCTTCTGCCAATTCTAGTTCCCTTAATGCCATTGTCATCTTTGCTTGCGCTTCTGCTCTCATCCTATGCGACGAGCGAACGGAAAGCGTGTCTGGATCGCGGGTCGTCTTCTTAGGGTGAGGCTGCTGCAGAGTCTTCATTGCGACACTTCTTTCTTGAATCTGCGGCGTTGGATGACTTCCTTCTTGGTGAGGAACTGACGCTTCGACGGTGCGTGTCGGGGGGGTGGTATGGGTTACGTCCCCTGGTGTTGATTCTTTTCCGGCAATGTTTTTGTTAAGAAGTACGGGTTGTCTGTGTACGCTGCTGGGCGATGCTCTTGTAAGCGTCGATCGATCTGAAGTTGACGTGTTGGTAGCCGTCGTGTTTGTAGAATCACTCGGCGTATTCATGCTCCAATCCGTCGTACTGGTACCCGTAGTGGCGTTGCTTTCACTCGTAGTCTTCGACTGCACTGATTATGATCTTGTATTTGAAGGCATCTTCCTAGTTTTCCTTAAACCCGATCCGGCTTCTCGAAGGACCAATGTAAATGCTCGTATAAGGGAGCGTTGATAAATAGAGCGGGTTTGCTGGCGGGATGTTAACTGGAGAGCATACAGTAGCAGTTAGATGAGCAATAAATAACACTTCTTGAGAATTTCTTCTTGTTTTATTTCTTGATTCCTTATTATTACATTGCCGGATTTGGAATAATTTACCACGAAAAACGCCCCTTTTTTATAAGCGGCTGTAACCAATCATAATTAAGAAAAAATCGCATACGGCATTAGTGAATCTATTGACCAATCAGAGCGCAGAGTAACCTTTTCTAAGAGAGATTCACAATTTCCTTAATAAACGTGGTAAAACATTCCTTACAATATTTATATTTATTCCTAACGATAGATACAACTTATTTCTATTATTCTAAACATAAATCATTCAATAAACCTTTATTTTACATTTATAAAAAATAAAAATAGTTTCGCGGTCGCCTCACGGTTTAGCTCCGGAGTAGGACTATATTTTTTGCCGAACATACAAGTGGCGCCGCCAAGAGGTAGGAATGTACAACACTTTTTCAGGAATTATGCTTAAGAATCTATACAATATTTTTTCATGAAATTTAAATCTTTCTCATAATGAAATAACATTATACAGCGATTAATTGACATATTAATGTTTCTTTTGAAGTACTTTAAAGGAAAAAGAATTATATTAATCACTTATATGTTAAATAGCTCTTAAAGTTATGATAAAAGAAATCTTACTAGAAAATAAGCTTATACTTGCGTCTAATGTTCTAATCAGACCTAAATAATATTAAATAGATTCATATAAGTCACTTTAAGATAAAAATAGAAGTGTTTAATTTACTTTCCTGTTTTTTCAGCACTAATCAGTCTTTACACTTAGCTTTATTTTATAAATAGGAAACAGTTAAGATTAATACCATCACCTAATTTTAAATCACTGATAAGAAATAATTATGATTAAATGCTAACACTTAGTTTTTAATTCACTGATAATAAATAATTAATATTAAATGTTCGAATTCACTTTGTCGTCGCTAACACATAATATAACCTTTATGTTTTACATAAATATCGTAAAAAAACGTATTATCTTAATATGTTACTACCTATAAAATTAACAAGTTTATTGCATTTTTATTTGAGTAATTTTTTACGCAATTTCTTTATCTACGTCTATTTTTAGGAACCTTTATTTAGTCTGAATCATACATAACACAATATTACTGATTTACTTACCTATACGTAGTTTTCTTTTTTGCAGTTACAAATATCTTGTGAGGTTGAAAAATGCAGTAATGAAAAAATAATAAGAAGAATAATAATTGACGTTAGCCACTTCTTTTCATAAAAATTTCAAATCATGGTCCATTAAGTTGCAGCTTCACCGAACCACAACTTAAATATATATATATATATATATATATATATATATATATATATATATATATATATCTATATATATATATATATATATATATATATATAATCGGAATCTCGGAAACGGCTCCAACGATTTTAGCGACGAACGCTTGGATTTATTTTTAGAAAATGTCCTTTTGTCCGTGTTTTTAGGCAATAAAAAACTGCTACAATATAAGAAGGTAAATTTCGACAAATCACTAACGATCGTTATCGCTCAGATGGTATGTTGGTCGGGCGTGATATCGAAGTTCCGTGGTTCGCGTCCTGGCTCTGGTTCGGCTTTTTTTCCTTTTTTTTCAAGTTCCCTTCTTTTGTGAGAAAATCTATTATTTCAAACCCTTTTTTTTTTAGCATATTTTAAAAATACGAAAATTTTAATAAAACTATTTGCACTCATGATTTTTTATTCAAATAATCAGTTCAGATTTTTCTATTCTGTCAATAAGATCAAAAAATATTATTTAAGTTTCATCAGTATGTAATTTATAAATGTAATTTCAAAAAAAAACGAGCAAAGTTCGGTTATCCGGGTACTATATATATATATATATATATATATATATATATATATATATATATATATATATATATATATATATATATATATATATATATATATATATATATATGTATATATATATATATGTATATATATTATATATAGTACCCGGATAACCACTTATATATATGGGCGTATGTATGCACATATATGTTCATTTAATAGCTGCAGCTGTTTGTTTATAATTTAAGGAAGTTAAAAAATTTGTAGTCAATTTCTTACATTCAAGATAATAAAATTGACTTTATATTTTATTTTGTTCTATTTATACCCACCCAGTATTACTAATCACAGTACCTCATTAGTTATTGTAATTGGGTAAAAAATATCTATTTAGTTACTAATGCTATATTTATTTTTTTAATAATTACCTACCCAGTAGGTAAATATTAAAAAAATAAATGTAGCATTATAAACAGTAAATCTCCCTCAAACTCAATTTACTAATATTGTTCCTAAATGAGGAATAGCAGATAAAAGATTAGTAGGTAATAACTATTGCTCCTCAAAATTATATTTGACCTCAAGTTAAAACATATCCTAAAATTTAGTAGCTAAATAAAATAATAATACCTACTACTCAAGTATATTTTCAATATGTAAGTTAATGAAAATAACAAAAATGAAGCACATTAGCACGTAAAGTTCGAATCCATAATTAACATTTCGACAAATATTATAATTTACACTATAAAAAGCTAATTCAATATTAGCAGTATAGTATATAGTTAAAAATAATCAAAATAGTCATTTTTATTAATTAGATAATATATGAGAATACATAATTCTAATATAATGCATCTAATATACCGAATAAAGAAAATTAAAATACACTTATTATTGTCTGCCGTGTCTATTTCCATAAAATAGTACATTGACATTGAAAAATTAATACTACTTTCGTTCCAGTAGGTGGCGTCTGCAGATTTCTTACGCGATATATTGTAGCGAGAGCGTCGGCAGACCAAACGCTCAAAGTCATTCGCTAGAGGTATGGCCTTAACTCAAGTTTATTAGACGCTTATCCGATCAAAATAACTTGAGGTTTATATTAACATCGAAGCACTTGTTTCGTCGTTTTCTCTAATAGTTTACACGCGCAGACACAATCGCATCACTTTTACGTATACTACCACTCTATTACGTATACTATCCACTTCGAACCATTATTTAAACGATAAAACAGAAGCAAAAATCCGTCGTCGGTCAAGTTCCCGACAAAACACACAGAAAGTAGTTATAAGTTTCGTAGATTATAGTAATTTTAATATCACAGAGATATACTATACAAAATTACATTTCTTTTTAAGATATTCTTTATAAGCAAATAAATAAATTGATAAAAAAGTAGTGGTAGTAGATTAAATGATTTACGAGACAAAATTAAAAATTAAAACTTTTTATTGAAAAAAAAAATCAACTGTCGATATTCATATTTTAACGCTTAGCCCACCGCGCCAGGCCTCTATCACTCTTGCTACCTACGTGAAATAATTACGTAGAATCGCGACGCGCCCGGGCGAAATAACGCAGTCAGGGCTAGCCATAGATTACTAACTATATACTAGAGATAGATGAGCAACTCAAGTTTTATTTACGTTAAGTTCCGTGCCCAACCGTCAGGTGGCGTAAAATTAAGAGTGCTTTGGGCCCGCCCTTTATTTGCACTACAATTTTATATTTTCAGAACCATTAATTACATTGCATAAGTGCTGCAATGTAATTAATGGTTCTTTATATTTCTTGTGCTAATTGCTAGTTCCTATTAATAAAATAAAAACCGGATATATTTAAAATGTTTATTGTTTAAAAATTTCTTGCCTAAATTAATAACATTAGATGTGTTAAATTTAACAATATTTGCACAATATCAATTGATTTCTTTAAACACATTCTTTTTAACTGGTTAGTTAAGTTAGGAAATATATTATGTTACAGAGAATACAATACAATAGAAATATTATTATTAAATATAGATTATTACATAATACTTATTGAAAGTCATGTTTTATTTACTACAGATACCTCTGTCCTGGGAAGAACCAACAAGAAACCCAGCGGGACGTTTCTTAAAACATATTTCACTTTACAATCATTTTGTTTATATATTTTTTAAATAAATTTTAATAGTACAATCATGGTGGCGATCACCTCAATCACAGGGGTTATTATTGATGTATTTTTTGATATTATAATAACACTTTTTGTACATTTTTCCTTTAATAAAACATTTCAACTTATTGACAAATTTTGTACATTTTATGAAATTTTGTTTTAAAAGCGTATATGTTGCCTCATAAAAGCACTACTGACTCAGTGGAGTCTAGTAACTGGTGTTACAAGCTTATGTTTGTTCTTAGTTTTTAAAGTATAAACATCTTTATTCTTATGAAAGCTTTTTATGTTTTTATGTACATACATTAATATATATATATATATATATACATATAATATATGTACAACAATACATACATTATTGCTATGCCAAAGTTAATATATTTATTTCTTTAAATTTTTCTCTACGCGACTTTTACAATTTAAGATATAAATTGAACGTACGGCTCTCTTTTATAAAACAAATACGGCTTCAATGTCTAATACTAAGAAAAACTGTGGTATCCACAAGACTCAACTACTTCCCATTTAAGAGCACATTGATAATTGAATCCTCTCCAAAGGTTTGCTTCTTTTCCATAATTTCAAGAATTAGTATCAATTAATTGTTAATAGTGGTACATCTTTAACTTAATATAAAAAGATACATTTTGTAGCAGCATTATTAATCTTTAAAATATGTACTTGATAACGTTATCATATTTTGGTAAAAAAAACTTTTTTTAAATGTGTGTAATAACTATACTTTTAAAAATACAAACAATTTACAAAAGTGACTTTCTTATGCCCACTATACCATTGTAAATGTGTAAATCAATATATTTTTTTTTACAAAATCAGCATTTTATATATGTATTATAACATACTCATACATAAGACAACCTCACAAACCATTTGCGAAATTATAATCAATCCACATTATGGAATACAAATAAATATTGTATTGTATCTAATAAATTGTGGAAGGTACCATATAATCACATAAAGCAACATTTATATTATTTTAATACTAAGAAATAATATTTCAATAAAACTGATATCGTTGACTATGGCACACCCACATATTCCTGAATGTGCAGTTAGTACAGCATAATATGAATATCGTGGAAGATAGTACAATTTCGAAGACAAATTGTTTGGCAAAGACGAACATTAAAAAATGTCCTTATATAAATACTAATTAAACCAGATATAAACTCAATTATATTTAAGCAAACGAAAGAACAACGCTTGGATTAAATGGTGTCTATGATCAATTTACAATTAACACCAAAGTAAGCAATAATTAAGTTAATAGGACAAAGACAGCAAGAATGCTTTTGAAATTTAAAATAAAAAATAACTTCCTTTATTTGATACTTATACTTATCGAAATGGGAAATTTTATTTCAAAAGAATTAAGATTTATATGGATGACACTTTTTGTACATTTTTCCTTTAATAAAACATTTCAACTTATTGACAAATTTTGTACATTTTATGAAATTTTGTTTTAAAAGCGTATATGTTGCCTCATAAAAGCACTACTGACTCAGTGGAGTCTAGTAACTGGTGTTACAAGCTTATGTTTGTTCTTAGTTTTTAAAGTATAAATATCTTTATTCTTATGAAAGCTTTTTATGTTTTTATGTACATACATTAGTATATATATATATATATATATATATATATATATATATATATAATATATATGTACAACAATACATACATTATTGTACATACATTATTGCTATGCCAAAGTTAATATATTTATTTCTTTAAATTTTTCTCTACGCGACTTTTACAATTTAAGATATAAATTGAACGTACGGCTCTCTTTTAAAAAACAGATATGACTTCAATGTCAGTCACATGACTAGTAGTAATACCAAGAAAAACTGTGCTTTCCCAATCCATTTAAGAGCACATTAATTATTGAATCCTCTCCAAAGGTTTGCTCCTTTTCCATAATTTCAAGAATTAGTATTAATTAATTATTAATAGTGGTACATCATTAACTTAATATAAAAAGATACATTTTGTAGCAGCATTATTAATCTTTAAAGACCACTATACCATTGCACATGTGTAAATCAATATTTTTTTTTACAAAATCAGCATTTTATATATGTATTATAACATACTCATACATAATACAACCTCACAAACCATTTGCGAAACTATAATCAATCTAATAAATTGTGGAAGGTACCATATAATCACATAGAGCAACAAAAATAATACTAAGAAATAATATTTCAATAAAACTGATATCATTGACTATGCACACCCACATATTCCTGAATGTGCAGTTAGTACAGTATAATATGAATATCGTGGAAGATGGTACAATTTCGAAGACAAATTGTTTGGCCACGTCGATAAAAACAAAAAAAGCCTTAAAAGATATATATTCTTAGGTAAATTGTTCACTTTACTCAAAACGGACATTAAAAATGTCCTTAAATAAATACTAATTAAGCCAGGCATAAACTTTTTTAAATTAAAGAAATGAAAGACTTGAGCATGGCAGAGTGCTTGTGTTTCTTAATGCTTGATGAGATGCTAGTGTTCTCCTCACTACATTACAATGCAAATGTCATAGGTTTTGAAGACTGAGGATGTTAAGAGTGAAAATATGATGAACATGTTTTGGTTTGATGATAAAGGAGATAAAGTTCATATTAAGCTTTCAACTAGTTATGGATTTTGCAAAAATGCTACGATGGCAGTAATTAAAAAATATATATAATAAAAGATTTATAACTACCATGATTAAATGGTGTCTATGATTAATTTACAATTAACACCAAAGTAAGCAATAATTAAGTTAATAGGACAAAGACAGCAAGAATGCTTTTGAAATTTAAAATAAAAAATAATTCTCTTTATTTGATACTTACACTTATCGAAAGGGGAAATTTTATTTCAAAAGAATTAAGATTTATACGCATGACGTAGTAAACTGCTAAATGGGAGCATTTATAATTGCTCTTAGATAGTGATGTGGGAGAAAATGAACTACGGATGATGCATAAGTAAGCTGACATATACCTAAGTGTAACCTGATAAAATACCTAAAATTAGGAGTAAAGCACGAATTTTAACCAACGTGTATTAGGTTGTCTTTGACTTTGTACAAATAAGTCATTACATATTAATAATTAATGTTCAATAAATATTTGTCTTTAACAACTTTGTTTTGATTTTATTTTCAAAACATTTTTAATTACCCCAAGAGAGCAAAGATACTTCATAGCAAGTATATTGTCCAAAGTCCGCCACGTGCCACGTCCGCCATTTTGTTTTGGTTTCTTTCGAACCACACTAATACTGTCTACTTCATCGTTCGACCTGCCATGCCTTTAGTCGTCACTTTTCGCGCACTCAGTATTCAAATAACCCCCTGAGTTTAACAGAAGTCCGTTATTTCAATTTTAGGTACAGACAAACACTTCAATTACACGAGTATGAATACATTTAAAATGGTCTACTTAGAATAATAACTGTTACAACTTAACAAGCGTGGCAACATGGCAAAATCCCCCCCCCCCCCCTATGAGGCTATTGGGGAGGCCTATGTTCAGCAGTGGACTTTTATAAGCAGCAATGGAAAAACCTGTATTAGATCTATCGCCGTGCAAGGTGTTATGCTCGGGGAGCGGCCAATGCTACGTGTGCTAATTCGGGGCTGTTATAATAACTTCTGTTAGTTAGTTTTGTTTGATTTTGTTTAATTCCTTTAATCAAAGATTTTATAAAAAGTGTCTAAAACATAACTCGGAACGTATATGCTGTGAAACAAAGTTTTACCTATTACAATGAGATTTCAGGAAGTTAAAAAAGAGATGGAAGTTGAATGAAGAAATTGTTAGCAAGATGCTAATAATATATTATAAAATCTGGATTATTTACTGGTAAAAATGACCTCCACTCCAAACGAAGAGGTAGTAAATAGAAGGTATTTTACCGCTCACATTTTGGCAGTTAGCAAATTTTCAGAGATTGAAAACTAAAATATTTTTATTTAACGAGTTATAAAAAGATGAAAATTAATGCAGGTATGTAAATAATGTAATAATTGTAATAATGACATTTGTAAGACAACCCCACACCAAGCAAATACATCAAATTTGTAATATTTCAAGAAAAACACCTTTGCGACTTTCAGAAAACTTTTCATGTGTTGGAGATTATAACAAAAATAATTAAAAACATTTGACCAATGATTTCCCCGAAATAGGATATTTGAAATCATTGTTAATAAATAGCAAATTTCAATTTTTAACATGACATAAACATAAAAAAGTAAGGAGGTATTTTAGAAAACAAATTTAATACATGTACATGCACTGACACACACACACACACACACACACACGCGCGCGCGCGCGCGCGCGCGCGCGCGAGAGAGAGAGAGAGAGATCACTTATTATGTCTATAAAATTTTATGATTTCTTTATACAAAAAATTAAATTAATTTAAACAATACAACTATGTATTCCTCATCAACAGGGGAGATGGGACTGTTCTCCTAAATACAGGTTACTAAGTAAACCTAGCTAGGAGAAGCAGGTTTCTACCCATTTCAAATTGGTACTCATAATGTATTGTATATATTTGTAAAAAGTATGTGAACTATGAAAATGTCAGTAATGAATTATTATTATTATTTTTGGGGTATCTGTATAGTTTTCTCACCTGGTTGGTTTCTATAAATATATAATTATAAATTAAAATGAAAAGATAAATATACATAAATATCAATAAAATAAAATAAATACAAAAAATACATATTATATTATTACATTTTCATAAATATATTGCTATGCCAAAGTTAATAATATAAATTGAACGTACGTCTCTCTCTTATATAAAACAAATATGGCTTCAATGTCAGTCGCATGGCTCCAATAGTAATACCAAGAAAAACAGTGGTATCCACAAGAAAGACTCAACTACTTCCCATTTAAGAGCACACTGATAATTTAATCCTCTCCAAAGGTTTGCTCCTCTTCGATAATTTTAAGAATTAGTATCAATTAATTGTTGCATCTTTTACTTAATATTAAAAGATACATTTTGGAGCAGCATTATTAATCTTTAAAATATGTACTTGATAACGTTATTATATTTTGGTAACATAACTATTTTTTTTAATGTGTGTAATAACTACACTTTTTTAAAATACAAATAATTTACAAAAGTGACTTTCTTATGCCCACTATACCATTGTTTACATGTGTAAATCAATATATTTTTTTCTACAAAATGAGCATTTCATATATGTATTATAACATACCATAGAATACTTTAATATACAATAGAATAGCACTTCCGTCGACGTAATTACGACCACACATACAAGCAATTACAAAAATTAATATAGTATGTAATTGATGTAATAATTGTAATGATGATCTTTGTAAGACAACCCCACACCAAGCAAATACATCAAATTTGTAGTTTCAAGAAAAACGTTTTTGCAACTTTCACAGAACTTCATAATGTGTTGAGGAGATTATAACAAAAATAAATAAAAACATTTGACCAATGATTCCCCCTAAATGGGATATTTCGAGTCATTAAATTGTTAATAAATATCAAATTAAAATTTCCAACATGACATAAACATAAAAAGTAAGGACCCTTATCATAAATTTGTTGATCAGGTTAATTGTACATAGTTCAGACCCTCAAAGATTGCATAAGAGATGGTGCAATAAAATATTAAAAGGCAGACATATTAAAATCAATAATGACAAAATAACACTTAACTACTAACTTAAACAATGAATTTGGTTTTACACAATTTTTATAGATCCTGTATGTTTTCTTACAGGAACCTCCATTAAAAGAATCAAACAATTGATCAAACAGGAGTAGTATATCTGCTGTATCTTCACATTCTTGTGGCAGCAACTTATTTTCTGCAAAGAAATAAAATGTTATGAGCACTTTTTAAATAATAAGAAGCAATAAAATGTTTGACACAAGAGGAAATACAAGTAAATACTAAATATGCGATAAAAAGATATCTTACAAAAAATAATTTCAATATTGAATGTTATTTAACAAAGTATATATACGTACACTTGCACAAAATCGTAAAGCTTCAATTTTTTCTGCTGCTGTTACTTGACTTTTTTGTCTTATATTTTGTTTTTTGAAATCATTATTTTGTTTAACATTTTCTTTATGTTTTATCTGTACATTTTCTTTTAATCAATGTATCTGAAAAAAGTATGCCAAACAGATAATCATATAGAGATCAGATGAAATAATGACAGCGTAGACCTGATTGTATTGGAATCTCTTTTTTAAAGAATTTTAATTCTAACTTCTGCATTGTAATGATATTATACATATTATGCAATATACTATTAGAATGCTTTTGGAGCTGGCACAGTGCTGCTGTGTGCACAGTGCAAAAAAGTAGCATTCCTACTGCATGGCTTGCGGACCAGTGATAACAAAAATTTGAAGTTATATCTGCAAAAGTTTTGAGTCTGGAGTGCTTCCTCTCAAAGTTCTAGTTATTTCAGATGCAACAAAAGCAAGGTGCAACCACGACTAACCCGTTCCTAGGTTTGGATACAGGAATAATTTCGGTCAACTGCCTACCCCACATGTTATTTACCTAGTGAGTTGTGAGCCAGGTTTAGATATAAAGCCTTTTGACTTGTTTAAGCTATAAAAAGATTCTCAGGATATTAAATCTTAATGTTGTACTTGTTATTATTATAGTAAATTCCAGCCTTAAAAATTGACTGCCTCGTTGGTTTAGTAGTTGTATTGGCGCGACTTCTGATCATGAGGTCCTGGGTTCGAATCCCGGGTCGGGCGAAAAAATTAATTATTGGGTTTTTCCATCAAGAAATTCTCAATAGCTGCCCGGAGTCAGAAAATTGACGGTATATCACCCCCGTGCTTCGGAAGGTACGTAAAGCCGTTGGTCCTGCGCCTGATATCTCTCCGGTCGTGTCGGTTTACGTCCAATAGGAATATGAGAGTGATGGAGTAGATAGTGCACCTGTGCTTGCGCATACATTTGGGCACTATAATCCTGTCCCACGCCGATGGCTAGTCTCCGTTGAGGCTGGCCGCAGTGACCGAAATTCAGTCTGGAGGACATTATCATTATTAAATTCCAGTCACTAAATCTTTAACTAATCGCACACTTGCTGGTATAGTAATAGAATATAGTTACAATAATTAAGAGTTTATCAATATTATACTACCACCAGAGAATTTTCTGGACCAATACAATTTGGGACTTTCAAGAAATGAGCCTACTCTTTTTTTAAAGCTGGCAATGCGTATGCCCCTAGTGTTGTGGTCCTACATGGGTGGCGGTAGTCACTATCCATCAGGTGAGCCGCATGCTCGTTTCCACGCCGCCTCTTCTTTTAAAAAAATAAATTAAATACCTCTTATACGATTATCGTGTGATCTTGTAGTAGAAATTTGTGAAGAAAGTACATCCGGTATAAGTGATGTGGGTTCAATTCCTAATGTTTCAGCATCTAAACCTGTAATAGTAGTGAAAGTATATAAGTAACACATAAAACTCTTTTGGGCTTGTTTTGTTCACTGCTACATACCATATATCATAATTACTAGCTTTTTACCCGCGGCTTCGCTCGCGTGGGGTTTAATTAAGCAACATTGATAAAAGTTGTTTCATTCTAAATTTAGCAAAATTCAATCACTATTAGAGTCACCTCGCTGTGTGTCTTTCGTCTGTTTGTCAAAGATTTGGTTTTGAATTCTCAAAGACTATTGAACATAGATGATTGATATTTGGCATAGATATAATATGTTATAGGAACATGTGAACGAAATTTTTCGTAATTGCATTAATATCTTATGTCTATAATCACCTGCTATTTTTTATATCAGGTGTATCTTCTGATGTATCCATAAAAAAGGTATCAATAACCAAATTGTCTTAAAATCAATTTTTTATTAACCTTTTTAAATTTGGAAAAAATTGTGTTAATATGTACATTCTTTCATCATTAAAATTAGTTTTAACAAAACAATGATGAATTTAAATCCCCCCCCCCCCGTGACCATGGGTACTGTCAAGTATCAAAAAACCACTAATTTGGCTTCAATGCCTTTTACTTAGTCCCTTGGACTTGTTTTTTCAAAAATATATTAGAATTACAGACACAACTTTTCTACAGATTTAATAATAATAATAATGTCCTTCAGACCAAATTTTATAGTGCCCAAGTGTCTGTGCAAGTGCCTGTGCAAGCACAGGTCATCTCATAATCCAATGGGATGGTATTTCGTCACGACCGGAGAGTGAGAAAACAGGACTAATGGCTTTACATGCTTTCCAAGGCAAGAGGGGTGAAACGCAGCTAATTTCTTATCTCCAGACTGCTGCTGAGAATTTCTTGATAGAAATACCCAAAAACAGATTTTGGCCCAACCCAGGATCTCATGGTCAACAATTGCATTTACGACACTAGACCAATGAGGCATTCAAGTTTTATTATAATATTAAGGAATAAATTAATGTATTTTCATTGTAATCATTCACATCACAAAATAAAAAATAAAAAGTACGGGCCAAGTGCATGGCGGGCCACACCTTAAACCATTAAACCCAATGGACTCGCCCCGCATGGTTATTTCCCTCTGCCAAGGTAATGGTTTTAAAAACTTTCTGCATTTATAAAAACTGTTTACAGAATCTATTTTATTATTACAAGAATCATTACCACTAAGTAGGCACTCTTTGCCGATCTGTGCAATTAAGGTGTGTAATAAAGCAGTCAAATACTTAAAATTTACAAAAAGATGAAGTTACACTCTATATGTAGATATTTTTATTGTGATACATGCTTTTTTTTCTATTAAAATAATTCAAAATAATGTTATAAGTAATAATCGAAAACTTTACCAATTAGGTAATCTGTTACTACCCTAAATTATACTGTGGGTCACCCGCATAAACCAAGAGTATTACAAATGAAACTGTGTGAGGCTATTTCATTATATGAGTACTTTGAAAGGGACAACAATAACTACCAACTAAAAAATAAGTGAAAGTAGTAAGTAAGTAAGATTTCTTCATAAAATGTTTATTTCTTACAGTTCACAATAGCATCACAAAGTTATAATGTTGTTTTATGTCGTTTTCTATGGAGTTGTAACAAAATTTTTACTAATCCAACTTGTTAATTCTAATTTGCTGCGATAGTTTTCCTTTTAATTACATTATATATGCTACCATTGAGTATACTTTCCACATTTCCAAAAAAGAGTTGGTAGAGGGGACACATGACATGACTCTAATGAAAAATACGACTAAAGCTTAATATTTAACAAAGAAACCGATAAAAGTGAATAAGCTTTTATTGCTAAGCCAGTGTGTGAATTGTAAACCTTACCCTGCGTTATAATCTAGGGCTTACTGCTAAAAGAATTGCTATTAAACATGACAGTGAAAAAGCTTTTAACATAGATTACTGACTATATACTAGAGAGCTTTTAATAGACTTACCAAGGTTAAGACTGGGGTCTGGGAAGTCTTGGTTCGAGGATATAAAAAACGATCCTCAAAGATCCGATCACAAATGCGGTAGTTATTGTAAATTTCACAATCGGTTTTATCCTTTCTAAATACACACACAGCACAGTATATAAATGCACTAGAAATCGGAATAATATTAAATTGATTTCTATACTATTAGTGATTTTGATTTTTATACTATTAGCTTTACTATTAGTGAGTAGCGACCGCCATTACTGTTTATTGCGTATGTACGTAGCACATGGATTGTTTCCTTTGCATAGACTTAATACATAATTGTGCCCTCTAGTTCGTTAAAAGTAAGTCTTAGTTTACGTGCCCCACACGAAAGATGGCAGCACAAAAAGATATCAATTTGTTCTCAAAATACACGCCCATGGGGCTAGCGCTTTGGAGGTGATTGAATGTTAAAGTTTTTTAATAACTTTTTGTAAATATTGTTGAAATAGTTTTTGTTTAGTGTTTAGTATATTTAATTATAGGATAAAATAATTCAAAAGTTTTAATGTAATTTAAGACCTATATATTATGTATATCTATTATATTACCCGCTATTTAATAAATTTTTATATGGCAAAACGTCGTTCCTACTATAATTGTTGCGTAGATAGACACTAAATGACCAACAAAATATTTCAGATATATTACATTCTTTATTACCGAAGGATTTTAGTAGGAAGTTATGAAACGTGAATTTATTTAATTTTTATTGTTATATAGGTACTTATAGCAAAAAAGAATTAAGTAATAATTTATTTAATATCCACGAACTTTATTACAAAATTCAGTAGAAATTTACTTCACTATCCAAGTATCTACTTACGTACATATACTTGCCTTTTGTATTAAAATATTTTAAGCTGTTATTTTAACTTAAAATATTTTAAGCTAAAATAACAGAAAACACTGAAATCAAAACTTTGTTTACCAACAAAATTTTCAACTAAGTAGAATACGATTACATTTCTGTTGCGAGTAGGAATCGTATTTCAAGTTTATTTGTTGTTTACACTATCTACCTTTTCTTTCCGAGCCAAGCGTCGCGATTCCCTACGAATGGCCTTGCAAGTTGCATGCGTTAGGCATCGCAGAACTCACGTAGGTGCGAAAATATGGTCTGTCGATCATAGTCAGAATAGGTATTTTACCTAAGTAACCTAATTAATATTTTGCAATGTATTTTGTTACTCTTTATTGACATCCCTCCATAACAACTGAAAGTCCACCGTAACGAAGAAAGAGGAAAATATGCAAAGTAATACGGACACTCTCGCGCAGCGATAAAGTTTTATTTAGCTTGCGAGCGCGATTTATCTAATTAATAATAATTATGTAGGCTATTAAACGTCGGCAAGCAGTCAACATTAAAAGAGTGAAACGTCTGTACGTAGTACTGTTATTTATTCTGTGACCGCGCGACCATGGGTGCCCCGCCCATGAGTTTAGCATCGAGCGAACGCGCTAATGCTGGTGCTACACTAAAGGGAAACGTCAATGCCTATAGACGCAGCAAGTATTGCTTTAAATTTAACGCGATATAGTTGGCTACACTTGAACGCTCCACGTCATTAAATTTCAATGCCATCGAACGACGTTAAAGTTGGCGTTAATGTTCCTTGAAGACTTTTTATATTTGTTAAAAATGGTTCTATAAAAACCCATTAGACTTTCCTTCACCTTTCTAATTCTTCGATAGTTGTATTAAAAGATAATAATTGGATAATTCGTTGCAAAGCATTACTTTGCACTGTACAATTCTTAAAACTTTTGAGTCTCGGATCCCACAAACATGGGCCTGTTTGCAGAATCTTAAGAAACGTAGTAACTTTTTTACTATTCGCTCCATCATAGCCATACGAGCGACCTTGTTGCGCTCATCGTGCATAGTCAGACAAACGTAGTGTGGCCGCTTCAACGTGTTATTTCGTGCGTTAATCTCTTTGATGTACCGCTACTCGAGGTATCGCCAAACAGCAAACGGCATTGTTAATTTGACAATGACATTAACGCGTTAAGTCGTGGCCACACCCACATACGCCATCAACGCGATAATTAACGGCATTTCTCGTTAGTGTGGCCCCAGCATAAGATTGTACAAAAATGATAAAATAAACAAGCTCCATGGCGCAGTGGCTTACCGATGCGTTGCTACGCTGGGGGCCGCGGGTTCGAATCCTGCACGGAACAAGTATTTGTATGGTCTACAAATAATTGTTCCGGGTCTGGATGTTTGTCCATGTGCAAATTATGTTTGTAAACTGCCAAAACACTGCCAAACAGGAGAAAATTCTAGTGTGTGGCGAATTCATAGCTGCTTTAGAGGATTCCCAGGTTGACATTATGGCAATAAACGAAACATGGTTGAGGACGGGTGATAAGGGCCGCGCGCCCGTTGTGCCCGGATACCGGCTGCGGCACGAGCCGCGGCCGGCTGCCGTGCGCGGCGGCCGTGGAGATGGCGTTGGCTTTTACATACGCTCGGGGATCGCAGTGCGTATTTGCCCGCATCCTCCTTCCACTGATGTTGAGCAAATATGGCTCTCTTTCACGATAAATACACAGAAAATTATGATTGGCACAGCTTATCGTCCGCCTTGGCTCGATGTAAATATTTTTCTAGATGCCCTCACTTCATCTATTTTTTCATTCACAAGAGCTGATAAAATGATTCTTGTAGGTGATTTCAATATAAATTTTCTAAAAAAAGGTGACCCCTAAAACTAAACTTCTTCTTAATTTTCTCAATTATACTCGTCTATCTCAAGTTATATCTGAGCCTACACATTATACAGATCACAGTGAAACACTCATTGATTTGGTATGCTCTGATAAGTGTTTATAACAAAACAGTTTCACATATACCACAATTAGGGCAACACGCAGTGATATCCATTCAATTTCTAATAGAAAAAGATAAGTTAATTACACGTAAGGCTTACATTCGTCCACTTAAGCAGATTTTGGTAGACTATTTTAATGCAGATTTAAACAGTATTGATTGGGATAGTATTTTATATCTCAACAAGCTTAATGCTATGGTAGCAAAGTTAAATTCGTATATAATAACGCTTTTTGAACTTCATGCCCCAAATAAATTAGTGCGATTAAAAAAATAAACTCACCCATGGATTACAGATACAGTTAAAATCATGATGAGGCATCGAAACCACTATTTCATGCGGTATAAGAAAACTAAACTAGATAAATATTATAATTCCTATAAAGATCTAAAAAACGTTGTGACTAATGCTATTCATTTTGAAAAGAGAGCATATTTTGCAACGTATATTAATAAAAACTTAAATAACCCCAAAACTCTATGGAAAAGTATAAAAGGTAATATTATTACTAAGGAACAAGCTGAGATAAATTTGCCAGATCATTGTAATGATCCTGATATAATAAACAAACATTTTTTGAATATCCCTGGTGATGATAATATAGACCTTTCAAAACTTACTTTTTATGAGTTTAACAAATATGGGCCAGGTATTTTCCATTTAAATATAACAAATGAGGACCAAATAGCTAAAATAATTCAGAGTTTGAAATCTAACGCCCAAGGTGTGGATCAGATAACACTTGATATGTTACTTATGCTTATACTTATACTTATGACACTGCCACATACATTGAAAGTTATCACAGCTATTGTGAATAAATCTATTACCACCTCTACCTTTCCTGATCAATGGAAAATAGCTGTGGTAAAGTCTATCCCTAAAAAAAAACAGGCAACCTGTTTAAAAGATCTACGCCCCATAAGCATCTTGCCTTGTTTATCTAAGGTATTAGAAAAAGTGGTCTGCGTTCAGTTAACCGAATACTTAGAGGTACACAAAATCTTACCTTTATCACAGTCAGGTTTTCGTAAACACCATAGCACCACAACAGCGATTATTGATGTTGTTGATAGTATACTAACAGCACAGGATAAGGGAATGGGACAATACTTACTCTTTTAGATTTCTCACGAGCTTCTGACTCCATAAATTGTACTCTTCTTCTGTCTAAGTTATCTTTCTATGGATTTGATGGTTGTACAATTCAATGGTTTCATAGTTACTTAACAGATAGATTGCAATATGTAAGTATAACAAAACATGATGGCACAATACTTATGTCTGAACCATACGTAGTTTCTCGCGGTGTCCCACAGGGATCTATCCTGGGTCCTATTTTATTTATTTTATATAGTTCAGACATCACTAGCTGTATCAAAAATTGTTACTATCACTTATATGCAGATGACTTGCAAATATATAAATCTTTTTTTCCTCAAGATTGTGAAACTGCCGTCAAATTATTGAATGAAGATCTCAAACGTATCTCGTTATGGTCCAAGCAAAATTCTCTTGTGCTAAATCCACAAAAATCAAAATTTTTAATTCTAGGAACAAATAAAAATATCAAAAATATATCAATGCTTCAGCCCTTAGTTATAATTGATAATGAACCTATACAGCAAGTCGCTGAGGCAAGAAATTTAGGTGTATTATTTGATTCTAGTTTGCGATTTGAAAGTCATGTACTTGAAGGAGTGCGCAGTTGCTTTTACCGTTTAAGTTGTTGTATAAAGTTCGGCAATACTTCAGTGAAGATATCCGGATAAGATTGTGTGAGTCATTAATACTGTCTAAGTTAAATTATGCAGATGCAGCCTATGGACCACGACTGTTGAGAAGGTCAGAGAAGCTCATACAGCGGGTGCAAAATGCGTGTACTCGGTTTTGTTTCACTGTCCCGCCTCGAAGCCATGTAACGACTTATTTGAACAATGCTAATCTGTTAAAAATGAGTGCCCGGAGAAAATTACACCTTGCTACTATACTATTCTCATCAATAACAAAACAGCGACCAGTATACCTGTTTCAAAAGCTGAAGTGGGCCCGAGATCCAAATAAATATAATACAAGAGCTTCTGTTCATTCCCTTGTAACAACTCGATACCGCACAGATGCGTTTCGAGGTAGTTTCAAATTTGCAGCAACCCACTGTTGGAACGATCTACCACCACCTATTCGTTCCCTAAAAACTACCTAAACTGAATAGTTTCAAAAACAAACTAAAGTTCTATTACTTAGCACAACAAGTTCTAAATACGTAATATAATTACGTTTAGAATGCAAAATAGCAATAATATTCATACTGTTTTACACCATGTTCAAATATTATTGACTATTGTTTATTTCTGTTACATATGTGATGAATGATCATTTATTATTTATTTATTTTTAATCTTACTTTTTATTTCGTCTCGCAACGTGGCGTGTCCCTTTGAGTACAGAATATAAATTATATATGTACTAAAATCATAAATTTTATTGCTGCTTGGCTTTATCTTCCCCATAGAACCAAATATGTTATGTAAGTATAGGTATAGTGTATGTACTACACACCATTTATATTGATATTGATATTAATACAGTATGTCTGTGTTAACTGTGTACGTTAGCACTACTCTTTAACCCACTGCCTAATTACTATTAGTCTATAAGTTGTAGTTACGCGTAATTCAAGGTTCACACACCGACTCGTCAGTGAAGTCACAAGGTTCCAACTGAAAACCAGCGCTGCCTCTGCAGCATTATGCTGAGTTGGAGACCAATTTGATGTCACATTTTATCTTAAAATTCTTTTTTTTTAATTTTTTTTTTGTTTCATTATTAATTAACATCATGCATGTTCTGCTTATTAAATAATTTTTAATGTGTATGCAGTCTTACACCTCTGCATGCATATTCTTCGTCCATTGTAATTTATATTTAAATTTCAAAAATTGTGTGTAAAGAGTGATTATCAAATAAATGGTTCTTTCTTTCTTTCCTTATGGTAAGCCTGAGCCTGCAAAAACCATTTTACAACCTAGTTATATAACCCAACTAGCTTTCGCCATAACATCATTCCCAACGTGTATGCAAAATTTCATGATGATCGGTTCAGTAGATAGGGCGTGAAAGCGTAACAAACAAACAAGCAAACTCACTTTCGCATTTATAATATTAGTTGGAATACTGCCAAGCCCCATACTCCATAATTAAGATGAATTCCATAAAACAAAGGATTTTTTTTAGCTGGTAACCGTTAGTGAACACCCACGCCCTCATGTCAAGTGCCAAATGATCCTTGTGGGACTATAGTCATTAAAAAGTTTGAAACTCTTAGATTTAAAGTTTTTCGAGTTGTTGCAATGCTCCGAGAATCGGGCTGTCGACCGCCGCCATTTTGCAGTACTAATCATAGAGTAATGAAAACAAAAGACGCAGATACGCAACATATATTCGTGCCTATTTTGTTGTTCAGTTAGTCAATAGTATATGTTGTATTAATTATTATTGTGTAAAATAAGTAAATTTTGACTTTTACCTAAATTAACTAAATAATTTTGAAGGTTTCTACGGCCGGGTCATGAGAAACGTGGATAAAATTTGTGCAAAATAGTCGGAACGAAGAAGCATGGCTTCCGACTCCTCATACATATATATAGTCCGCAATAAACCGATATCACAAAAAATTATAGATCAGATTTATAAAGAAGTAAGAGGAGAGTTAAATCATCATGCTAGACTCCCAACCACTCATGAAACACAACAAGAAATTTTAGAAACACATAACACAAGTGCAAACTAAAATGAGATGGACAAAGGAACAAAATGAGACTTTAATGAGACTGAATTACCAGATAACTCAACTATAGAACTTCTTATAGAAAACAATAACATGAAGCTTTCGTTAATGCATTCCCAACACTTGCTCATTTAAATGAACAGCGAATAGCTGACCAAAGAAGAGCAATAGTAAATAATAAATACATCAGTGACGATAAATTAAATGAAATAAAACAACAAGTAAATAAACAACTATCAATAAATCTGAATAATTCAAGTGACGCAAATACAATACCTCATACAATTCAAGAAAATACACAAGACGCTAACAATACTGACATTCCCTTTATAAATAGCATTGAAGTCTCTTTACTTAATCTATCACAACCTGAGAGAAATCTCTTAATAGACGAGACCCCACAAGCAGAGTCTATATCCCTAAACAAAAGCCATCTAAAAAACTTGCAATAATAGTTCATTATATTAATGAAAAAACTCTTCCCGAAACTATAAATACAGAAACGGACTTTATTACATCACAAACTGCAATACATTGCGCTGCTTGGACAGCAGCTAAGGTAAACGGGGCAAAATTATCGTACGAATCTCAAAAAAAATCTTACCAAGCTAAAGACGATTATAAACCACATTGGCAAAAACGGCTAGAAAGGAGACTAGGTGAGTTGCGAACAAAAATTGGCAGAGTAACACAATACATTAACGGAATTAGAACAAAACATCTAGAAAGACATATTAAAAACATAGTACAACAGCACAAAACTCATTCAGTACATGAGGAACAAAATAAACATCTCACACACACACTTGACACACTCAAACAAAAACTTGCAGTCATCTCAGGTAGGTTACGTAGATACAAAACATGCACGTTAAGAAAACAACAAAATAATCAATTCCACAACAAAGAAAAACAATTTTATCGAAACATAAAACAAACAACAGCTAACGTACAAAAAAGAAACTGGCTAGGTGACGGCCCTAATCCAGAGGACATGCAAAATTTTTGGGCAGAAATCTGGGAAAGACCTGTTGAACATAATACTCATGCCAACTGGATACAAACCGAAACTAGAAATAGCAATTTAAACGTTCAAGAAATGTCTTTTGAGCATATCCCAATAGAAACATTTAAAAAGGTAATTAATAAGTTGCATAATTGGAAAGCACCTGGATTAGATTTTATACACAATTACTGGTATAAAAAATTTACAAGCATTCATAGTTACCTTTATAATCATCTTAATGAATTTATAGTAAACCCTTTAACAATGCCAGCTTACATGACAGTCGGAATTACGTACATGATACCAAAAGATCATAATGATTATAAGAACGCTGCAAAATACAGGCCTATAACATGTTTGCCAACTGTATATAAAATCCTTACATCATGCGTATCTGAACTTATATATAAACACATTAATGACAATAGTATACTGGCTGAACAACAGAAGGGATGTCGAAAATTCAGTCAAGACAATTAATCATAGACTCTGTTATACTGAAACAAGTTCATAAAGAGAAGTCCGACTTGTTTTCCATGTACATTGATTACAAAAAAGCTTATGATTCAGTCCCCCATTCGTGGCTAATAGAAGTCCTGAAGATGTACAAAATACATCCAAAACTAATCATTTTACTAACATCATTGATGAGTCTCTGAAAAACACGATTAATACTCACGACTCCGACTAAAACGATAGAGACCAATCCAATAAAAATACAGAGAGGAATATTCCAAGGTGATGCACTGAGCCCATTGTGGTTCTGTCTTGCTATAAATCCCCTATCTAAGTTATTAAATTCAGCTGCAGTAGGTTACCCCTTACATTATACTGATAACAATAACATTCGCATAAATATTAACCATCTACTTTACATGGATGATATAAAACTTTATGCTGATACGGAAAATCACATAAATCAATTAGCTTACCTTACGGAACAATTCACAAATGACATAAAAATGGAATTTGGAATAGATAAATGCAAAATAACTCGATAACAGCAGGACATAACTATCAACACCATTTTACTTTGGAAACTGGAGATAAGATAGAACCACTAGATGAAAATGAGGCATATAAGTATCTAGGTTACAACCAGTCACGACAAATACACTATAAATATACTAAAGAAAAATTGAAAAAACAGTTCCGACATCGAATCAACACAATACTAAAGACACAATTAAACGCTAGAAATACAATAAAGGCCATCAATACTTTTGCTGTACCAGTAATTACTTATTCCTTCGGTATTATCAATTGGGCAAAGTCTGATTTAAAAGCTCTACAACGGATTATAAACACATGACCAAACTTCGCAAACATGATCCAAGGTCTTGCTTACAGAGACTGACATTGCCAAGAAAAGAAGGTGGCTGGGGAATAATCGATATATTAAACTTACGTAACAAGCAAATTACGACCCTCAGACAATACTTCTTCAACAAATCAGAATCTTCCACACTCTACAAGGTTATAGTACAAAATGATAATAAACTAACACCCTTGAACTTAAAAGAAAGCACTACACAAAACTCTGAAAAACTGACCGACGACAAAACAAAAATCACCGAGTGGGCTGATAAGTCTCTACATGGAAGACATCGACATGATATAAGCCAAAATAATGTCGACAAAGAAGCATCGAACGCATGGCTGATTCATGGCGAACTTTTCCCAGAGACTGAAGGCTTCATGATTGCTATACAGGATCAAGTAATAGAGACCAGGAACTACCAAAAGCATATTATAAAAACCTTAACTTCCGATACGTGCAGAAAATGCAACAATTGTCCAGAAACTATTCAACACATCACAGGTGCGTGTAAAGCAATAGCCCAAACAGATTACAAACACAGACATGATCAAGTTGCAAATATTATTCATCAAAAACTAGCCCACCAACATAACCTAATAAACTCTATTAAACCATATTATAAATACAACCCAGAAAGCATATTAGAAAACCCCAAAACGAAGATATACTATGACCGCGCTATCCTCACAGATCGGACCATTCACTGTAACAGACCAGATATTACATTGATTAATAAAACTAACAAAACCGGATACCTTATAGATATAGCAGTCCCTAATACGCACAATCTACAAACTACAATAGCTGAAAAACTCTCTAAATATGCAGAACTTAAAGATGAAATAACTCGACTCTGGCATCTTCAAAAAGTAATTATAGTGCCCATTGTCCTATTGACAACCGGCGTAATACCGAAGCAATTACACCAATCTGTAAAAACTTTAAATTTACCACCCAATACATACAAACTTTTACAGAAAGCTGTAATACTGAATACATGCAGAATAGTTAGGAAGTTCCTGCAAACTGAAGAACAAACCATACCTCCTATACTTAGACAAATTGCCTCACAACCCAACACACAGGTAACTGAATAAGGTAGTTCACAGGATAGCACCAAATCCAGCACTAATATACACTTGGCTTAGGCCCGTGCTATTAGTAAACCGGTAAAAGCCGAGATATGAAAGTAAACAAAATAATAATAATAATAATATATGACGAGAACCTCATGAAAGCCGAAACAGATAAACAAACAAAATATCTGGACCTGGCTCACGAGGTGACCGAAATGTGGGGTGTTGTGTCGACCGAAATTATTCCTGTAGTCGTCCCTGCGAATGGGCTAATCCCAGTCAGCCTCTCGGGTCATCTGAGGCGACTGGGACTCCGTGATGGACCGCTCCGGACTCAAATGCAGAAGGCGGTGCTCCTCGATACCACCCGCATCGTCCGCCGGTTTCTTTCCCTTTCCCCCTAACCCTCGGCCGTCTGGTCTCCCCTGCCGAGGGCTCCCATCTGGTTGGATCTTATTTATTTATGTAGTTTATGTATTTATTTTATTTTATTGATATTTATGTACATTTATCTTTTCATTTTAATTTATAATTATATATTTATAGAACCCAACCAGGTGAGAAAATTATATAGATACCCCAATAATAATAATAATAATGGATGATGGTACAAAGAGGAACGCGCATAGGGCCGCTGCCTGGGGGTCGCCGGGGCGCGTCTGGAGCTGGCGCTGGACGCGGCAGCATGCGGGCCGCCAGCCGAGCGCGAGGAGCTGTACGATCACCTAGCAGCCCCCCGCATCCATCATCCCCACCAGAAGGCTTGGTGTCGGCTGGGTCTTCTCGGACTCAGCAAGCGGCACCCGCCGCTGGTGGAGCACGTCGCATGCGTTAGTCACAAACAATGAACGCAAACGCACTGCGGGCGTACTTTAGGGCAAAAGGTGAAGAAACCGGATGTTTGGCATATCGGGCTTTGATGCATCGCTTTTTTGCAGAGCTGGAGCCATCTCTATCCGTCACTGAGCAAAACCTGGCAGAGCGAGTTCGGTACATCCTGCGCTCCAACATATTTGGTGACGCCGAACTCGAACGACTACGACGTGAGGCTATTCCCTCATCGGATGGAAATGCTACGGCTGGGAATGCGGCGCCATTAATTGCGCAGCAAACTGCAAATGTGGACGCTGCCGTCAATATTCCATTTGTGGTTGATTCAGACGATGATGGAATAGTCCCCCTCGAACTAGAGAAAATGAGGAGCATATTGGAAGAGTCGATGCTGGAAACGCGCAGCATGCCTCTCGAAAATCGACCGCGACTTCCCCGCATACCCCTTAGCAAGCGAAATCGGGCTGTTGTGCGGGCTCTTAACCCAATGCTGGTGACCTATTTGGAAGCCAGCCGGGACCTTTGCGAGACGGACTCAATTCTTTTTGGTGCCGCACTGGCAGTATGCCGTATTATTGGCGCCAAACTTCCCATGGCTGGACGTGCTACTCAACAAGGTAGTGTCATCCCAGCCTAGAGAAAAAGAATCGAGGACCGTATCGCAAAGGCGAGGGCCCTTATCGGCAGACTGACAAGCTTCAGGTCGGGTAATAATAGACCGAGGGTTGTGCGCACCGTTAGAATGGCGTTTGCTGGGACAAATATTAGTTTGTCCCAGCCGGATATCACGCAGAAACTAACGGAGCGCATAGATGACCTGAAGCAAAAAATCGCTGCTTGGGGAAGCGGATTCGACGATTTAGCGAGAGGTCAAGGCGGTTCAACCAGAATCGTCTCTTCCAGAGTGATCAGAAGAGGCTCTATAAATCATTGAAGCGACCAGAGGTATGTGGAGCGGGCCCAGGACCGGATCAGGCTGACACTGTCGCATTTTGGCGTGGCCTGTGGTCAGAGCCCATAAACCACAGCGAGGGCCCTTGGATGGAAGTTGTGGCGAGCCAGAGTGCAAGTGTTACGCCTATGGACCCCGTCACCATAACGCCTGAAGACGTGGCTGAGGCGGTCCGTAGGGCCCCGAACTGGAAAAGTCCGGGGCTCGACGGGCTGCATCATTACTGGCTGAAGGGGTTCGTAAAGTGTCACGCTGTGCTCGCCCGACAGTATCAAAAGGCTCTCGATCAGAAGTCGCTCCCGAGCCTCTTCACTACTGGGATCACTCACTTGGTTCCTAAAGATCGGGATACCACAGACCCGAGCAAATACCGCCCCATCACGTGTCTACCCACTATATATAAGACACTGACATCCATTTTGAGCACGAGAATCACTCGTCACCTGGAGCTAAATCAGGTGATGTCACGCGCTCAAAATGGATGTCGGGGCGGTGGTCGTGGAACCAAGGAACCACTCCTCATTGACGCGGTCATTGGCAAAGTGGTGAAACGCAACCGTCGGAACTTCTCCGCCGCCTGGATAGACTACAGAAAAGCATTCGACTCGGTGCCCTATACATGGCTAAAGAGGGTCCTCGAGCTGTACAAGATTGACTGTACAGTTAGAGACTTCCTCGAGCAGTGTATGGGGCAGTGGAGTACGATCCTCTGTTATCTAGGCGAGTGGATGATGGCTGCGGAGAACCACATAAGGGTAAGAAGGGGTATCTTCCAGGGCGATTGTCTGAGTCCAATCTGGTTCTGCCTCTCTCTGAACCCTCTCAGTACCTTACTGGAGGGCTCCGGGAGAGGATTTCAGCTACGGAAGGGAGGAACAAAAGTGACCCACCTTTTCTATATGGATGACCTCAAGTTATTCGCCTCCAGTCGCTCCCATCTTGTGGAATTGCTAAACATCACTTGTGAATTTAGCAATTCTATTGGAATGGAGCTGGGGACGGATAAGTGTGCGGTCCTTCATGTTGAAAGGGGAAGGGTTGCTAACTCTGAGGGCATAGATTTATCTATGCCCGTCAACTTAAAAACCCTTTCCGAGGCTGAAACATACCGATACTTGGGTATGTCACAGAACATCGGTATCGATGAGGCTGGTATGAAACAGACAGTTTGCGACGTGTTTTATGCACGCTTGACCAAAGTGCTTAACAGCCTTTTGTCCGGTGTGAATAAGACACACGCATATAACGGTTGGGTCATGCCTGTCCTCATATATACCTTTGGCATACTTAGGTGGACTCAGACCGAACTTAACGCCCTGGTTAAAAAAGTCCGCACTACCATGACGTCCCATAGGATGCATCATCCGAGATCATCGGTAATGAGGCTGTACTTGCTGCGAAAGCACGGTGGGCGTGGTTTTCTGAGCGCGCTCACCATGCATAATCGCGAAGTGTGCAGCCTCCGTGATTACTTCCTGGCGAGATCGGATGATCCATTCTACAATGACGTCATTTCTAGTGATAAAGGGCTTACCCCTCTATCCTTAGCCCACGAGCAATGGCAGGACCCAGAAGTGCCTAGCATTTCCAACCGGGAGACCGTATGGAAGGAGAAAGAGCTCCACGGGAGGTACTACAGGGCTCTTCATGAGCCCTTCGTAGATACAGTCGCCTCCCTCAACTGGCTACGTTTCGGTGACCTCTTCGGGGAAACCGAGGGTTTTGTCTGTGCAATACAGGATCAGGTTATTAAGACCAACAACTATCGGAGATACATCCTAAAGGATGGCACCGTCGACGTCTGTCGAGCTTGTCGCCATCCCGGTGAGTCACTTAGGGATGTCATCTCCGGTTGTTCGGCACTTTCTAACTCTGAGTACTTGCACAGGCACAACCTAGTAGCCAGAATTCTACACCAGGAGCTCGCTCTGAAATACGGTCTCGTGGACCGGAAATTGCCGTATTACAAGTACTTGCCGGAAGCTGTGCTCGAAAATGACCGCGCCAGGCTCTACTGGGACCGGGCCATCATCACAGACAGGACTATTCTTGCGAATAAGCCTGATATTGTGCTGATGGACCGGGCACATTCAAGGATATTTTTGGTCGATATTACCATCCCGTATGACGAGAACCTCGTGAAAGCCGAAACAGATAAGTAATCAAAATATCTGGACCTGGCTCACGAGGTGACCGACATGTGGGGTGGTCTGCCGACCGTAGCCGTCTCTGCGAATGGGCTAATCCCAGTTAGCCTCTCGGGTCATCTGAGGCGACTGGGACTCCGTGACGGACCGCTCCGGGCTCAAATGCAGAAGGCGGTGCTTCTTGATACTGCTCGCATCGTCCGGCGGTTTCTATCCCTTTCCCCCTAACCCTTGGCCGTTTGGTCTCCCCTGCCGAGGGCTTCCATCTTGTTGGGCTTTTATTTATTTATGTATTATTTATTTATTTATGTTAATATATTAAATATATATTTAAGTAAATTTTTTTCCCTTTATGTATTTATACAGCCCAACCAGATGTGACTACTCTATTAATAACCCAATAATAATAAAATGCCGTAGGGAATTGACGACCCCATCGCCCGCTGACGTAACATTTAGGTGACAAAACTGCTACGTCAACGCAGTCAGTCAGCGCCTTGCGAGAGGTGTGAGCGCCGTGCCTCGGCAGAATTCAGGGTGCAAAGGCCCGTTTGTGCTTATGGCCGTACACGATACAGTGCCGGGCCTGGGCATCTCCCGTTAATGGACGCCCATATAATGGATGATGGAGAAAAAGATAGTGCGCAAAGGGCCGCTGCCTGGAGGTCGCCAGGGCGCGTCTGGAGCTGGCGCTGGACGCGACAGCATGCGGGCCGCCAGCCGAGCGCGGGGTGTTGCAAGACCACCTAGCAGCCCCCCGCATCCATCATCCCCACCTGTCGTCATCATCCCCATGGTGTCGGCTGGGTCTTCTCGGACTCAGCATGCGGCACCCGCCGCTGGTGGAGCACGTCGCATGCGTTGGTCTAAATCAATGAATAAAAACGCACTGCGGGCGTATTTAAGGGCAAAAGGGGAAGAAACTGGATGTTTGGCGTATCAGGCTCGGATGCATCGCTTTTTTGCAGAGCTGGAGCCATCTCTATCCGTCACTGAGCAAAACCTGACAGACCGAGTTAGGTACATCCTGCGCTCCAACATATTTGGTGACGCCGACTACGACGTGAGGCTATTCCTTCATCGAATGGAAATGCTACGGCTGGGAATGCGGCGCCACTAGACGCGCAACAAACTGCATATGTGGATGCTGCCGTCAACATTCCATTTGTGGCTAATTAAGACGATGATGGAATAGTCTCCCACGAACTAGAGAAAATGAGGAGCATACTGGAAGAGTCGATGCTGGAAACGCGCAGCATGCCTCTCGAAAATCGACCGCGACTTCCCCGCATACCCCTTAGCAAGCGAAATCGGGCTGTCGTGCGGGCTCTTAACCCAATGCTGGTGACCTATTTGGAAGCCAGCCGGGACCTTTGCGAGACGGATTCAATTCTTTTTGGCGCCGCACTGGCAGTATGCCGTATTATTGGCACCAAACTTCCCGTTGGACGTGCTACTCAAAAAAGTAGCGCCATCCCAGCCTGGAGAAAAAGAATTAAGGACCGTATCGCAAAGGGCCCTTATCAACAGACTGACAAGCTTCAGGTTGGGTAATAATAGACCGTGGATTATGCGCACCGTTAGGACGGCGTTTGCTGGGACAAATATCAGTTTGTTCCAGCCGGATATCACGCAAAAACTAACGGAGCGCATAGGTGACCTGAAGCAAAAAATCGCTGCTTGGGGGAAGCGGCTTCGACGATTTAGCGAGAGGTCAAGGCGGTTCAACCAGAATCGTCTCTTCCAGAGTGATCAGAAGAGGCTCTATAAATTATTGGAGCGACCAGAGGTATGTGGAGCGGGCCCAGGACCGGATCAGGCTGACACTGTCGCATTTTGGCGTGGCCTGTGGTCAGAGCCCGTAAACCACAGCGAGGGCCCTTGGATGGAAGTTGTGGCGAGCCAGAGTGCAAGTGTTACGCCTATGGACCCCGTCACCATAACGCCTGAAGACGTGGCTGAGGCGGTCCGTAGGGCCCCGAACTGGAAAAGTCCGGGGCTCGACGGGCTGCATCATTACTGGCTGAAGGGGTTCGTAGTGTGTCACGCTGTGCTCGCCCGACA